>JAJMKP010000001.1:883892-1041098 GCA_030569295.1 Taiozyma yuanshanica
AGATTTGACAAAGCAATAGCTCTAGAAGAATTTGCTTCTAATGACAACATCGATCCTTCACAGAGATTAGTCACTAGCAATAGACTAAAATCACCTGTGAAGACCACATATGATAACAATGAAAACGTCTTGAGTGCAAAGAGTGATAATTGGGATGAGCGCACCACAAGTGCTAAATTTGTATCCAAGAATTTGAGTGATATCATAGACAGTGCAAGAGCTGACACTCAAAAAATTGCTAAAAGGTCGCCTTCTTTGGACTCCAGAGGATTCAAGATTGTATCAGCTTCTAATGAGACATTACCACTGGCTACACCAATTCAACTATTGGAAATTGAGAGACAAAGTAATGAAAACTTCAAGATCTCACCACAGTTGTTAGCTGAAAATTCAAGTAGAGGTATATCTTCTTTAGTCATCAAGATCCTTGGTGGGGGTTCCAGAGTTTCCAATAGTAATCATAATTTGCCACCGCTCGTGCTGTTACTCGTGGGGAATAACAGAACTGGTGCTAAGGCGTTTGCTACAGGCCGCCAATTAACAAATCAAGGGGTCAGAGTTATCGCTTATACCTTAATAGAGGATGCCAACTTGGATGAGTTTGACGATAATGTCAAGTTTCAACTAGAGTTATTCAAGCTAGGCGGTGGTAAAATTGTTTCAAGTATTAAATCATTAAAGAAATTATTGGCACAGATTGAAAGCCCCGTTGAGTTGATCATTGATGCTCTACAAGGTTTTGATACGATAATAAGTGATTTGTGGGATAAAGAAGGAGAGAATGCTAAAAAGATTATTCAATGGGCGAATAAGAGTGATGTTACAATATTATCAATTGATATTCCATCTGGGATCGATGCTGGTTCCGGTTTGACTACTCCAGATATAGAGAACATTGATGCGCAGTATGTTGTCAGTGCCGCACTACCATTGAGTGGTTTATTACATGCTTATGCTAATGGTATTGTGATTAAAGGTGACTGGACACACCATTTGGTTGACGAAGGAATTCCCTCTAAGTTATTCAAGAAGGGCAATTTACGGAAGTTTGATCGTAACTGGTTTTGCGGAGACTGGACAGTCCCAATGGAAATCACTGAGACTTAAACACCCGATCTGTATATCACTATTAAGGCTTTTGTTGAATTGTTCATGGTCATTCTTCATATAACTTCATATAATTTATGTGTCGTAAGAATAGATGCGTAATTTCCAGTACGGCACTGGCAAATCCCACGTAATTTTTGGGCTGGTCTGCTTATTTGTTCGCAATTCTCGTATCCAAAACTGAAATTCCAAATATCAAAGAAAAAAAAACCAAAGGAAAACAACGTTTTAAACAAGGCAAAAAACAAGGTAAATTTGGAGTTAATTTCATAGTTTCGACTGCAAAATACCAAAAAAAGCACTTTAGCGCTCATTCGAATTTTCTGTGTGCCTTTTCCTTTCTTCTTCTTCCAAAAACTGTCACCAAAGAAGTTTGTTTAATTCATTTCCTTAGCGTGTCGCAATCGCTTTAAAAGTATCCCCTTACGGTATTCCCAGTATTTGGCTCATCAAGGTACCAGAAAAAAAGCGCCATAAAGACGATTGTAAGCTCTGTGTGTTGTTCTAGTCGAATATTCAATTAACAAATGGGTATCTGTTGCAGTTGCCTATCAGGCCGTGAGAATGGCAGTGAATACCAGCCTTTACTTGCTGAGAATGAACGTGAAGCTATTGCCGTCCTATTACAATACTTAGAAAACAGAACAGAAGTTGATTTCTTCAGTCATGGTCCGCTAAGAGCACTCAGTACGCTGGTCTACTCGGATAATATCGACCTACAAAGAAGCGCTGCCTTGGCTTTTGCTGAGATAACCGAAAAAGACGTTAGACCAGTTGATAGAGAAGTCTTAGAACCAATTTTAATATTATTACAAAGCTCAGATTCTGAAGTTCAAAGAGCTGCTTGTGCTGCATTGGGTAATTTGGCTGTTAATAATGAAAATAAGATCTTGATTGTCGATATGGGTGGTTTAGAGCCTTTAATTCGTCAGATGTTAAGCAACAATATTGAAGTTCAGTGTAATGCTGTTGGATGTATAACAAATTTGGCTACTCAAGATGATAATAAAGACAAGATTGCAAGATCTGGCGCTCTAGTACCATTGACAAAGCTTGCTAAATCTAAAGACCTAAGGGTTCAGAGAAATGCCACTGGTGCTTTGCTCAATATGACACACTCGAATGAGAATAGACAAGAATTAGTAAATGCAGGTGCTGTTCCTGTCTTGGTCTCACTGTTATCCTCACAAGATGCTGATGTTCAATATTACTGTACCACAGCGTTGTCAAACATTGCTGTCGATGAAAACAATAGAAAGAAACTATCACAAACAGAGCCTAGATTAGTTACACAATTGGTTCAACTAATGGATTCAACTTCTCCTAGAGTTCAATGTCAGGCAACTTTGGCCTTAAGAAATCTGGCTTCTGACGCTGGTTATCAATTAGAAATTGTGAGAGCTGGTGGTTTACCGCATCTGGTCAAATTATTACAATCATCTCATCAACCGTTGGTCTTGGCTGCAGTTGCCTGTATCAGAAACATTTCAATACATCCGCTAAACGAAGGTCTAATCATCGATGCTGGTTTCCTAAAGCCATTAGTTGCTTTGTTAGATTATAATGACTCTGAAGAAATCCAATGCCATGCAGTTTCCAGTTTAAGAAACTTGGCTGCTAGCTCTGAAAGAAATAGATTGGAATTATTAGAGGCAGACGCCGTGTTGAAATGTAAAGAACTAGTTTTAAATGCACCAGTTAGTGTTCAAAGTGAAATAAGTGCTTGTTTTGCTATTTTGGCTCTTGCAGATGACTTGAAAATCAAATTATTAGATTTAGGTTTGATTGACGTGTTGATTCCGTTGACTTTCTCGAACAACAGTGAAGTACGTGGTAATGCTGCAGCTGCTCTAGCTAACTTATGTTCAAGATTAAGTGATTACAAACAAATTTTAAATAGTTGGGAAGTTCCAAATGATGGTATATTGGGGTTCTTAATTAGATTCTTGAAATCCGAAAATCCAACTTTCGAACATATTGCTCTCTGGTCCATCCTACAGCTATTAGAAAGCAACAACCAACAAGTTATAAAATTGATTAAAGAAAATGAAGAAGTCATCGCTGGTATCAAGAAACTAGCAGATGAGAACTTGCAGGCAACTCAAGAGCAAAGAACTCAGAATTACACAGATGATCAATACGATGATCCAAAGGTTGAGCTATACAATTTGACACAACAGATCCTTCAATTCATTAATTAGAGGTCCATATACCACTCAAAATCGAAAGATATTCTGTTTTACTTTTTTAATAATGACTCTTCCCAGCTTATACTGTTATCCTCATATCTATCATCTTTTCTAGAATGCTTTTGCACTGTGTTGTTCTTGTTTCTCTAGACTTTCTGTATGTGTTTTTCTTAAAAAATCTTTGGTTGTTCTCCTTTTATCTGTGTTTAGTTTGCATGTTTAATCAATTCTAAAATTAGAGAGATGTAGGATTTGGATGCCTACCTACCCGGTGCACATGTTGGTACTAAAGCATGGATATTTGATACTTGATGGCCGTATGCCGCCCAAGGTTAAGAAGTCCCTCTGTTTAGTGTCGGCAGAGTTATTCCGCGTCTTTTATGCGTTGCCAGTAGTGTCTAGAACTAGGCACATATAGGATCTTCGAAGATCTTGCAGATTAATCTCGACCTACAAGACCTGTTTGCAGTGTGTATATTCAGACGGTTTTATGATTCAAGTAAAGTAGATCAAGTTTCCAGGCTCCCTAATAGATGGATAGTTCAGTAGAGGTGCATCCGATACCTCTAACCTCCGCTGGAACATGCACTGGCGCAGGCACTGGCTGCTGTCGATGACTACTAAAGCATAAATACCTAGCTATAAGTAAGTATCCTGAAATACCTTTGACATGCATCTAGCTCGAGCTCCATAATGTGCCCTATTCCTTCTCAGTGGGGCCTTCGTGAATAGTTCTTCAGCTCACTTGTAAGAAAAGGTATATATAGTAACTTTACCGTTTATCTCAGATCAAGAATGACATCAACACTTCAAGTCTAAAGAGATCTGTTGGGCTAATCTTGGATAGCTACCAGGTCATCAATTCCAACATCGCAGATGGTAATACCGATCATTCTACCTTGACCATAAAAGGTATTATCCAAGATGATAGAGCTACATCATTGACTCAGATGGGATACATTGCGAAGATCATTTCCCCAATATCAATTCCGTCATGCTCACTCAATGTCCAGTTTCTTCTTAAACAACAACAAGTATTTACTAGTAGGTGTTTGACCATACCTTGTCAGATGGGAAACCTGCCATCCATTTAGAACGCAATTTTACTCTTATCGACGATCCGATGGTGAAGAACCAAAGATCTAAAAGATCCCATTACCTGAACCAACAGAGGAATTTCGAATCCACCATGTAAAACCGCCCAAGTTAATCCACGGGAAGCCGTATTGAAGAGATTGATTAGAATCTACCAACCAAGGGTCTTTTCTTTCACACAATTGGGTCAATATGAGCATGAAATTAGTCTGTTGGAAGGAGAAATTGGTTATGCTCCGTCCAATCTGCGCTTGATGTCTTGTTGTAATGTTGATGCGTTCAATAGGAAATTCCCTTTTATCTACCAATGGTTGATAATGAGAAGGTGGGAAGAACAAATATGTATTTAAGGAAATCTCTGATGAGCTTGTGCAAATACTTTGAGACAATTAGTAGTTGGAATAGTTTATCATGAACTAACCTCCAGTTTATATGCCCACATTGGCCGTTATTGGTATTCATTCTTTAATCGTGCATGATCCTGATTAATTATCAGCTCGGATTGTAATGCGAGATCATTATAAATCATAAATGTTAGACTTATGCAACTCTTGCCCTTGAAGGCTTGAAACTTGATTGAACATTAAAAGCAATACCTGTTCTGATTTGTACGTAATCAAGCACCGCTCAGCGCTCGGGATTATCACATCAACTGGATTGTCTGAGCGGCAAGCCCAATAATCCCTGTTGATCAATCGGCATAATCAATGATTAGAAGTAAAGCCCTCGTCCTGTCAAGAACGGTCTATGTGTCAGTTTTTACTGCCTTTTTTATGAAGTTTCTGCCCCTCAGGTGTCAACTTTTAGGGAATCAAATAAGGATGCAGGCAGCGATGCATAATCTTTCAAATTTCCAGATCAATCGTTACAAGAACTTTCAAGTCCGGCCTTAAACATATTCCTGTCTGGGTTTAGAGATTTCAGATCACTAAATTGAAATGGAAAGTTGACAGTCGTTGATGTGTGCCTTTAGTTCTGAGCTATCGTTTCTACACGTGCATAGCCGATCTGGATGTATAAATTTTCTCAGTGTTTTGGGGCTCTGTACGTTCAACTACGTACTTGGTATGGCTTCAAATTTCAAAGTATAAAATGCTGTCAAAGATCCCATAACAACTCTGATCAGTTTAGAATATTTTTTTAGAGAGACTATCCACAAGAGTTCAATTCACAAAATGACTGTCCCTTCTCAGCTAATTAGAAAGTTGGGAAAGAGTGAACTTTACCTTAACTCACTTATCCGAAGAGGTTTATACAGTAACTTTGCAATTAATCTTCACTTCAAGGATGATATTAATACATCGATCATGAAGAAAACCGTTGGCTTGATCTTGGACAACAACCGGGTCACGAACGTGAAAATTGTCAACGGTGGTATTTATCCAAACAATTTAACTCCTGATGATGTTATTCAAGATGATAGAAGTACTTCACTGAGTCGAACTCAATATATCTCCAAATTTATCACCCCTCATCAATTCCACCATGGCCATTCTTTGATCCGATTCTTCCTGAACAGTAAAAAATCTTTATTCATTGACTTCGATCATACTTTATCTGATGGGATCTCAGCCGTCCACTTGACCCGAGATTTTACCGGTATTTACAAAGAACTCTTAGAGGGTAAACAACCTAAGATTGAAAAGATCCAATTACCTGGACCAAAAGAGGAATTGGTTGATTTAGAAGGCCCTCCAACAAAGAAATACTCTGAAGTAGAGGCTGACGTATGGGACTCCAGTGTGGGTATGGAGAGTTTTTATAATGCTCACTACCATGTTTTTAAAAAGGTTCCTTCCAATCCAATTAGAAAGAAATTAAAGGGCGAACGTATCTCATTTATGGTCTTCATGCAGCATGCTTGGTTGAGAGCCTTTCTAAATGTCACTGGCCACGATCCAGAGAAGGAAAATGCCTTTGAATACCTATATGGAGCCAATTGTCGTGATTATTTTAAAGACCATGTTCCCTTTGGTTGGAATGCAGCCATTGTCTTCAGCAAGATCTCAAACCATGGAGCCACTAAGGACAACCTGAAACACGAATCCAAGGAATTGAAAGAGAAGTTAATCACCGGTGATGTTTACCGTCATTTTCAAACCTCATTTGCCAATCCACCTACTGACACCGAAGAGCTTAACCCTTGGGATTCAGTGATAGATCAGTCAGAGGTCAGTCTTCGTTATAAGAATCGTGGTTGGTCCCTGTTTACACAGTTGGGTAAATATGAAGATAAAACAGGTTTATTAGAAAACATTGATATCA
Source organism: Taiozyma yuanshanica (assembly GCA_030569295.1). Taxonomy (NCBI): domain Eukaryota; kingdom Fungi; phylum Ascomycota; class Saccharomycetes; order Phaffomycetales; family Wickerhamomycetaceae; genus Taiozyma; species Taiozyma yuanshanica. Next base: position 890,549 of record JAJMKP010000001.1, read on the forward strand.
TTCAGACACCTTTCAACATCCGTTTACTCTTTGGGTGTAACGTACTTGAGTTCAATGGTAACTTCAGTTTCAATCTAACAATGGTTGAGAATGACAAGATTTCTAACCAGAAATTTGAAGAGATTGCTGATGAGTTTGTCAGATTAATCTCTGATCAAGATTGGTTGGAGTAAATTTCCATTAATTCAGAATAAATCAAGAGAACACTTTATTTATATTCCTTCATAGACGTCTGGTGTAGCAGTTCTTGCCTCTTTGTGATAACGTAGTTTGAAAGTGGAAGTGCTGTCAGTTGACTTAAGCGAGTACACTGGACTGAATAAATAAAGGATTTATCCTGACGAAAGTATTATGTCTTCTGGTGAACTACATTTGCCCCATACTTTGATGTGCAAAGCCTATGTTAGTTGATATGTTACCACTACTTACTTAGTGCTGGATGCGTTTAATTTCGAGAAATGACTACGCGCTCATTGGTTATCCTTGTTTTCAATAAATTCTATATATTCTTGAGAACACTTAGTTATTAGTCGTTCATGAATTCGGAGCTTCACGAGGAGACCCTAATAATTCTTATAAGATGAATACTGACTTCCATACCTTTGTTTTTTTAGAGAATACTCAGAAAGTTTCAAGTTGTTAATATGGGTTTCTTTTGTTTTGTAATAGAGACACTTCGCTGTAATTAAATATTCGAGTTTCTTTTTTCCTACTAAAAACTTGAATACAATAGATCTTGTGTCATCTATGGAGCAGATTAATTAGCTAGTATCTGTTTCATTAGCTCTACTGCCATTGATCTAAAGTTTGTTAGAAAACTGACGTTTCCTTACAGGTTATATACAGATTGATTTGGATTTCGATCATATTAGCAGTTGGCCAAGAATACGGAGGTAGTTCAATTCAGCTTCAGATTATTTGATTTATCATGAACCATCTCAATTGAAAACTATAACTACGAGATACACAACACCAAAGAGGAACATATCGTCGGCACTATCGAAACTCTCGCTCGACTATTAGAAGAAGATGAAATTGAGTGTTACCAACTATGAACATCGGGAACCCCAGGTGATAGAGTGGTGAAATGATCAAAAGTGGGAAGTACAAAAGTACATCAAAAGAACAATAGAAAAGATTGATTATATAATCTTTCTTTATGTGATTACGTGACATAATAACAGATCAACGATCCAACCGAGCATTTTCCACTCTATGACAAATACAAATTCGCACAGTGTTCACCGCTTGTCATGAATTACCATCGATCCAACTATGACAGCCATCAGGAAACTTGGCCTCAATGAGATCTTCATGAATTCACTCATCAGAGTCGGAACATATACAAACTTTCAAATTCATATCAGTTTCAAGGAAGATCTTCACCTACCAACATTTCTCAAAGTTATAGACATAATTCTTGAAAGGTCTCCGATCTTCAATGTCTTTATAAGAGGTGGTGAAATTTATCCTGCTGGCCTTAATGCAAAGGACATTATACAAGATGATAGAAGTAACCAGTTGCCGAAGGAAGATTATCTAAAAAGGGTTATAGACCCTTACAAGTTCCAACTTGAAATTTCTCTACTGAGGTTTTTCATCAAGACTGATTCTTCACTCTTCATAGTAATGGATCATTCAATATTTGATGGCAAGACGATAGTTGAGTTGGCTAAAGACGTTGCTATAATCTATAGATCTGTTAAGAATAATGAGGATATCGATTACAATGTTGAAGAGCTCTCACCTCCCCTGGAGGAACTCGTTAATTTCACTGAAAGTCCAACGAGGGAGTATGGTTCAGAGGAAACTTCGAAGGTCTGGAGGTCTGGTTCAAAGTCGGAATCCTTCGATGCTCTTCATGAGCACAAGATTGTCAACGTTCCACTAGATGGTCTCAGAGAGAAGCTGAGATTTGAAAATATTTCATTCTTGATCTTTATCCAGCACGCTTGGTTAAAAGCTCATCTAAAGATTGAAACCCCAGAAAATTACAACTTAGCTTATGCATCAGCTTATGGTATTGATCTACGAAGCAGAATCAAATCCCCAAAAAAATTTGGTTATCATTCTGTTGGTGGTGGTGATATCATTCTCGAGAGGAATTTTAACTTGAAGCAATTACGAAAGAAATCTCAGATCTTAAAGGAGAAGTTGATAACTGGTGACATTTATCATCCATATTGGGATAATATCAAAGCTATACCTCAAAATGATGATGAAAATCCATGGGACTCTTCCCTGGAGAAAGGTACTTTAAAAGTGTGTGGTGAGAGAGGCTGGACTCTTTTCACACCCATAGGTAAGATAACCGATCATAGTGGATTGATTAAAGATATTAATTTTGGGCAGACAACTAATAACCTGAGTTACCTCTTTGCAGTGTCTGTCGCTGAATTTGATTCTCAGTTCAGATTTCATTTCACCATGGTGCAGAATGACAAAATCACCAATGAGCAGTTTCAAACGATTGTTAATGTATTTCTAGAATTTTTAAAAGACACACGGTGGCTGCAGTAATTCTACAATTAAAAGATAATCAACATCATTAATAATTGGTAAAATAAGAGTCCATATAAATGCCTGTTTTCTTGCTTTTCCAGAAACTATTTTCATTTCTCCACTATTCAATCTCCGATAGATTCATTTATACTCTTCACCATAGCTCGTAATTGCTTCTTCATATCCCTTTGAATTTTCTGTAACTTGAAATTCTCTTTACTCAATGATGCATTTCTCCCTTCCCACTTGGCTTCTAGGCTATCCAACTCCTTCGTTTTTAAATCTATCATCATGTCTAGTTCTTTTAATCTTTTCTTCTTATCTCTCACTGTCCTGCCTAAATCTGGATCTTTCGCTGTCACTAAAGGGATTCTTAATTTCTTCAACCGTTTCTTTTGCTGTCTTTCTTGCTCCTCTGCATGCCTTTTATGTCCTGGGTCTTCCTTTTGGTATTTTTGTCTTTCTCCTTCAAATTCATCTTCCTCATCTTGCTCGTCTTTTTCACTGCCATCGTCTTTGTTATCGTCAAGTCTTTGAATCGTTGTTTTCTGAAGTTCCTTTTCACTTGCTAACTCTAGTATATCAAGCCTGTATGATCCTTGTAACTCTCGTTGCTGTATATCTTCACTCAGTTGCTCAATCTGGACTTCCCCTGTCTCATTCTCAACTTCTTCTAAGGTTGAAAAATTCTTGATTGATTCATTGAAGTGAGTTCTAAAAGGAACAGCGAATGGACTTATCATGGAAGCATCGGTGTAAGAATCCTGAGGCGATGAATGTGCACTGAATAATTCACTTGTGTCTGAGCTGTTCTTACTATCTGACCGGCCTGAGACCCTATTGAGTTGAAGATCTGGTGTGGGAACTGAATTTTCCGGTGTATATATCTTGACGGATTGCACCATGTAGTCTGTGTAGAGTCCTGTCTCCATAATGCTCATTGATGCTGATGGTAATTGGATTTCTTGAGAAGGAACCAGACCGGTCTGTAGTTCCTGTAGTATGGTATGGCCTAAATCACATTCAAACTGCGGAAGTGATAGTGATTTGTCTTTTGTACTATCATTATGCTGGTATTGTGTAGTTTCGTACGGGTTATCATCTTCCTCATCTTGTAGTATTTCTATCTCCTCCTCTTCTACCTCATCCTCTACCTGCACTACTTCTCCGTCTTCTTCCTCTTCCTCTTCAACTTCGACCAATTCAGATTCAACAAAGACACGCTCCATTTGAGATTCGTCATTCAGATAAAGAATAGTGTCATGGCCCTTTAATATTTCATCCAATGGTTCATCATTGATATATGGTTCAATGATCTTCAACTTTTTGGAAAATAAGGATGAATAAACCCGTCTGTGTAGAAGGTAATGCTTTGATATGCCCTTCTTGAGCCTATAATGATCATTGCCATCTTTAAGATGTTCCTTGAACTCAGTTGTACCCTGAGTTACCTTGGAACATACACATTTATACGTGTCATGCTTTAGATAATGGTCCAATATCCTGTTTATAGTAGTCAGGTTTCTCGTACCACAAAGCGAGCATGAATTCAAGCTGACATCAAAGACCTGGTGGCATTCTTCTGTTAAAACCTCCTCGTAAGGCTTCTTCCCCTTCATGACGAGTATTCTTTTGGTGGCAATAAACAGAGTTCACTGATATTTGTTTGCAATGCTTGTTGCTTTAATTGAGCATTTAAAACGGATTTGGCTTCAATTTTGATTAATTTGGTGGTTGGTTTAGCCTTTGATCTGCCATCTGCCAATTACTCAGCCGAATTTCTGACACAATGCCAATATTTCAATCTCTAGGTGGTGAAATCATCGATAACTGGTAGTAATGATTATTGATGTTTATTGAACAGAATACAGCCAATTTGTTGTGAGCTTGGTCTGGTCGCTTAACAGTTGATGGCTCAATTGGGCCAAATCATGATACAACTTTTACGGTACCGACGGCTCGGGAAATCGACGAGGATTTAGCCCGTATTACAGGTGTTAGAAACCCTTTTAGCATCAGATTAAGAGGGTTTTATCCAGTTTTGATCTGGTTTTAGATGCTATGATAGTGCTAAAGATTTTGTATTCAACTGATTTGATATATTAACGAATAGATAATATATGTAAAATATATGGACTATAATATAATTTGAGCGCTGCAATATGCATTGTTAATTTTATGTAGTATATTACAGAAATGATCTGCCTAAGATTTACATTAATCATTATACTCGCTAATTAGCTAGTACTGGGGAACATATTTCTTGAAATAAGAATTATCTACACCAGGACGTATATTATTACTCGAGAACTTTTAGTCTATAGATTAAATATATAATTAAACGATTAATTAAAGCTCTTTGTTTCATGAATATTACCCCAGCTACTGATCATGAATAAAATGCCCTGCAGGCATACGATTATATCCGAACATGATAAGTAAAGAGAAAGGGCAAAGAAAAAGATCTCAATATGGCTGTTAATTGTATGCATTGAATTTGATGAATTGAAAGTGAAAAACTGAACTTCTGATTGGAGATGCATCTTCGATTTTTAAACTCGAACAACTTGGAGATCATGACTTTGTGCCAAAATAACAATTGGGTTGTATAGTGTAGTGGTTATCACCTTCGGTTTTGATCCGGATAACCCCGGTTCGAATCCGGGTACGACCTTCTTTTTTTGAATGCGTATTTGTTTTTCCATATTTCTGTATATTTCAGTGATTTCTGGCCTATATATTGCACGAATATTGCGATGAACCTCTTTATTTCAACCAACCACTCAACGGACAACTTCTGAAAGTCTCTACTAAAATTTTCAATCCGGTTTTCTACTCAAAATCCCACTACACTTTAAAATACCCGTCGATAAATGATAGATCGAATAGATTGGTAGCTTACATAATCACTCACTCAATTGAATTTTTCTTTCGAAAATAAAACATCAACGCATATTGTAACTACTATTAAACTTAAAGTCAGACAAAACTGAGCGAATTTTGCATAGTGAAATCAGTGATTAAGCACGATTTCAATATCAATTAGAGCCTTCTATCTATTATACCTCATTCTTTATACCTTTTACAGGTTCAATTTCAGATATCGAGTGTATTAGACACCTTCATCGTTCGATTATTCACACGTCAAACACACAAGTACAATGGCACCACAAAACATTCCAAATTCAGCTAACAGTCAATCCATACCGAATGCCAACAATGGAAATATACGGCCAAATGCCGGAGGCGCTCAATCTGTCACACCACAGACTCAACCTCAAACTCAACCACAGCAACAAGCCCAAGCCCAAGCTCAGGCACAAGCACAGAACCAACAACGAAGACAACAACAGCAATTTTCGCCTGCTGATCTTAATAGAATTGTGCTTGAGTATTTGAATAAAAAAGGTTACCACAAGACAGAAGCCGTGCTAAGAGTGGAGAGTTCACATATTCCTACTCAGCCACTCCCTCAAATTAGCTCCACTGCAGTAAAGACTCCCATTACAGATTCATCCTCCACTTTAGCCCCACCGTCATCCTATGGTTCTGATATTTCTAATAATGAGAAAATCGACCCTGAAGCTTATACCCGTGGTTATTCCATGCTTAGAGAATGGGTTGAGAGTTCTTTGGATATTTACAGACCAGAGTTATACCGTGTTTTATATCCAATTTTCGTTCATTGTTTCCTCGACCTTGTCAGTAAGCGTGCTATAAAAGAAGCAAGACGCTTCTTCAACAAGTTCTCTGATGATCATAAGATCCTACATGGTTCAGAGATTGCAAAGTTTGCATCGATAGGGAACACTGAACATCTAGAAGAGAATGAATTGGCCAAGACGTACAGGAAAAGCCCATATATCTTACATGTCACAAGGACCTCATTAAACTTGTTACTTTATTTCCTACATGAAAACGAGGCACTTGGTGGTTCCATTTTAATTAGCTTGATAAATAGGTATATTAAGCCTATCATTGATACCGAGAAAGTCAACGTTTCAGCTAATGAAGGTTCTTTAGACGATGGTATTAGAGGGCTGACCAACGATGATGAAGTGTCCAAATTCAATAGTCAGCCTGTTAAATTAGGTCAGTATCCAGAGGATACTGAATTTAACAAAGAACTGAAAGTTGAATTAGAAAGAAGAGATGAAAAAGAAGGTAATGTTGGTGAAAGATCTCTTGTTAATGAATTTGAAAAGACTCATAGCACCGAAGATAAAGAAGATGAGAATGCCCCATCTAAAGATTCACTACCAATGCCAGCCAAGACTGCACTTGACCTAAAGAGAGAGATTTTAAAAATTAAAGAATCAAGAGATGCAATTAGATTAGATTCAAATCAGGCAACAGCCCCAAGTGTATGTATGTATACTTTCCACAATACCAACAATGATTTGACCACTTTACAATTCAATGAGGATTCTAATTTGATCGCTGGTGGGTTCCAAGATTCATATATTAAACTTTGGTCGTTAGATGGTTCTCCATTACAATCTGTGCTAAAGACTGATAAGCATAACACTGAAGAAAACTCTAGAAAACTAATTGGTCATAGTGGCACTGTTTATGGATTATCATTCAGTCCAGATAACCATTATTTACTTTCATCATCCGAGGACAAGACTGTTAAACTATGGTCCTTGGACACATATACTCCATTGGTGAGCTATAGAGGTCATAACCATCCAGTATGGGATGTTAAGTTCTCACCTTTTGGTCATTATTTCTTGACAGCATCCCATGATCAAACTGGTAGGTTATGGAGTTGTGATCATATTTATCCATTACGTATCTTTGCTGGACACTTGAATGATGTTGATACTGTGGAGTTCCATCCTAATTCTACTTATGTCTTCACTGGGTCAGCTGATAAGACATGTAGAATGTGGGATATATCCAAGGGTAATTCTGTGAGAATCTTTAATGGTCATACAGGCCCAATCAACACCATGGCGGTTTCACCAGATGGTAGATGGCTAGCTTCTGCCGGTGAGGATTCAATCATTAATATTTGGGATATTGGGTCAGGTAGGAGACTGAAATCAATGAGAGGTCATGGTAGAAGTTCGATTTATTCTTTAGCGTTTTCACAAGAAGGTTCGATCTTAATCTCTGGTGGTGCTGATAATTCTGTTAGAGTTTGGGATATTAAACGTGGCACGAATGAAGCGGGGCCAATGCCAGATCCATTCCCTATTAATACTGATGATAATACTACGAGTGTTAATACTGGGTTAGGAACAAATGGGAAAGCCAGTAAGGAAAAGATAGAAGAGGCAAGGAGAAGAAAGGAAATTGTTCCAACAAGTGATCATTTGGCTAGTTTCTTCACAAAGAGAACGCCAGTTTATAAAGTTCATTTCACAAGGGGTAATTTATGTCTAGCAGCTGGGGCCTTCCGTGGTTAAACTAAAAGATTTGTTTATTGGTTTTTTTATATAATGAAATGTTTTATATCAACATGAAAGTAGTCATTATTCAAATGTTGGTTTTGCAACGTCCCATGGACCTTGAAGTTCATTTTTGTATTGTTGTAATATTAGAAAGTTCAATGGGAGTCCCAAGACGATGACAATGTGTATGGAATTCCAAATTAGCATAACAAGCCAGCTTTTGAAAAGTTTCATCAGAAAGATATTGATAAGTATGTGTAAAGAAAAGATCATCAATAGGTGAAATTTCAAATATATCAATTGTGACGTATCACTCTTCTGTTTCAAACGTATCCAGGTGTTAAAAATTGGGAATAACCCAGCAATTTCGAATGCAAAAAGGATGAAACTAAACACTTGTAAATTATCCTTTAATCTGGAAGCCAATAGGATGACATTAGCAAACAGAATGTTCGTAGCTAGGATATTATGATTGCTTGAATTTGTTGATGAAAGGTCGAATTGATAATTGTTCAAGATTAAATAACTCACACTCAACCAAAAGGAAATGGACCAAATTGAATCCGAGGATGTGCTTTCACTCAGGGATTTCAATACAGGTGATAAAGTCAATATAGTCAATGTGATTAAAAGAGCAGATTTTAAGACCAAGAAAGTGTTTGTGTCCTTACTGAAAATGGAGAAGAATATTAACGTGGATGCCAAAGTTGATAGTATAGCTGGTAATTTTTCATCCCAATCATACCAGATGATACCAAAGAAGACGGCATAGAGCAATGCAAGTAAATCTAAGTGTAATGAGATTAAAAGGAAATCTAGTATGAGTTTTTGATAAGTGTGCTTAATAACTGATGAGTTCCTCTTGAGCTGTGAGAGGAAGGATGCGTCTGTGTAGTTGTCGGGGTAATACAGTTGCTGTTGTTTGATGTATAGAAGTTTTCTCCATGGGGGGAATGGTGATGATCGGAGTGGAGTCGTGTTCATGGTTGGTGGATTTGGTGGATTTAGTGTATTACCTGGTGATTGTGGAGATGAGCTGAATTTCCCGGTTGAAATAAATAGAAACAAAGCATCACCATACTACAACCTAGAGGAAAGGGTCAGAAAAAATGTCCTTCCTGGAGACTGGTGCTGGGGAAGACCGCAGTTCTGTTTACACGGACGATGCTGAGGGCAACAAGCCAAATAGGATGGTGGATCAGGCCACAGTAGCAAAACCCACAGTGGATTACCAGGACAAGTTATGGACTCAGATAGACATCCTGGACGATGTTAAACAAATGGCTCAACAGACACGAGAACAGATGGAGAATAGTGACAGAGCAGAGTCTCTGAGGAAGCTCAAACAAGAACAACTGGCTGTTGTGCAACGGATAAGAGAACAGGAACAATTGATGGATGCTGAAGGAGCTGCTGCTCAGGGACCAGAACATGGTGGCTTCGATAGAGCCTTCTTTACTAAACTGGATGAGCACTTCACAAAGATTGAAGAGGACATGGACGCGGTGAGTGAGAGCTTGAAGGTGCTTAACAAGCAGTGAGTATGTCGTTAGTAATGTTGTAATGTCAGTCTTAGTAATGGCGATAGTATAAAGGATAGTATTGTGTTATATTTGTAATGCTGGTTGCCGTAGCAATAACCTCATCGCTCTGTACCAGTCCGACATCACCAGGTGGGAAGGGAAAATTATAAAAACCCGGTGATGTCCCTGAAAACACCATCAAGCGCATACAAAACGATCACTAAACACAGTTAAAGAACTAATAAAACACATAAAAATGAGTTCAAACACTTTCAGCGACTTCAATTTAACCACTGATTTACCAGCTTATAAAAAATTACAACAATTGTATGAAACACAGGGGAAATCCTTAAAAGTTGTTGAAGAATTCTCCAAGGATCCAAAGAGAGCTAACAAGTATTCTCATGAATTCAGCAACTACGATGGTTCTAAGATTTTGTTCGATTTCTCTAAAAACATCATCAACGATGAAATCTTTGAAGAATTGATTCAATTGGCTAAAGAAGCTAAAGTTGAACATTTAAGAGATGCCTTGTTTGCTGGTGAACATGTCAACTTCACTGAAGATCGTGCTGTTTTCCATATTGCTCTAAGAAACAGATCTAAAAAGGAGTTGAAAGTTGATGGTGTTAACGTCCAACCAGAAGTTGATGCTGTTTTGGATCATATTAAAGAGTTCTCCAATCAAGTTAGATCTGGCGAATGGAAAGGTTACACTGGTAAAAAAATCACTGATATTGTCAATATTGGTATTGGTGGGTCTGATTTAGGTCCCGTTATGGTTACTGAAGCTTTAAAACATTATGCATCCCCAGATTTAAAAGCTCATTTCGTTTCAAACATTGATGGTACTCATATTGCCGAGGTATTGAAACAAGTAAATGCTGAAACCACTTTATTCTTGATTGCTTCAAAGACTTTCACCACTGCTGAAACTATCACTAATGCCAATTCAGCTAAATCTTGGTTCTTAGAACATGCTAAAGATAAATCTGCCATTGCAAAGCACTTCGTTGCTCTATCAACTAATAAAGAGGAAGTTGCTAAATTCGGTATTGATACGGCCAATATGTTTGGTTTTGAAAATTGGGTTGGTGGTCGTTATTCAGTTTGGTCTGCTATTGGTACTTCTGTTGCTCTATATATTGGTTATGATAACTTCGAAGCATTCTTAAAAGGTGCCGAGGCTGTTGATAAGCATTTCGTTGAAACTCCTTTGGAATCCAACATCCCAGTCATTGGTGGGTTATTATCCGTTTGGTATAACAATTTCTTTGATGCTCAAACTCATTTAGTTGCACCATTCGATCAATACCTACATAGATTTCCAGCTTATTTACAACAATTATCAATGGAATCTAATGGTAAATCTGTCACAAGAGGTAACAGTTTCACCAACTATCAGACAGGCTCCATTTTATTCGGTGAACCAGCTACAAATGCCCAACATTCCTTCTTCCAATTGGTTCATCAAGGTACTAAAGTCATCCCATCTGATTTCATCTTAGCTGCTCAGTCCCATAACCCAATTCAAAACAACTTACATCAGAGAATGTTAGCTTCCAATTTCTTTGCCCAAGCTGAGGCTTTATTAAAGGGTAAAGATGAATCAGTTGTCAAAGCTGAAGGTGCCACAGGTGGTCTTGTCCCACACAAGGTGTTTTCAGGTAACAGACCAACGACTTCCATTTTGGCTCAAAAGATTACTCCAGCTACTCTCGGTGCTCTAATTGCCTATTATGAGCATTTGACTTTGGTCGAAGGTGCTATATGGAACATCAACTCTTATGATCAATGGGGTGTTGAATTGGGTAAGGTCTTAGCAAAGGCCATTGGTAAAGAATTGGATGATACCAAACCTGTTGAGACCCACGATCCTTCAACCAGAAGTTTGATCAACAAGTTTAAAGAATGGGCTTGAGAGAGTTCTTTAACTGTGTTTTTTGTATACGACAATGCTACGTGATTTTTATGACTTATTGTACTATCGTACTATGTAGTTTATTAAGTTTAAAGAAAAACAACACGACGCGTAAAAAAAAAAAGTCATCGAGACCGAGCACCACCAGTAAAAGAGAGAGTTCACGGTTACCAATGGATCAAGTCATAGAAGTCACTGAAGTAATTATCAACGATTCTCCAGAACAAAAGAATGAAGAGATCACTTCAATAGATACTCAAACACAAGATAATTACAGAACATGGAAGGGAAACTCTGTGAAACTCTATGACTACATCAACACTTTCAACACGATATGGCCCTCATTAGTTATAGAATTCTTCCCTGACAAGGAGATTGTCAATGTGGCACGGGGAAACGATAAACTAACGTACAGACTGCTCTTAACTTGTTATAATTCAGGTCAATTATCATCGGATTTTTTAAAAGTTGGTAAATTCATCACAAATTCATCATCGGTTGAGGAGATTCAACTTACAGATTATGATTCATCACTGGAAGAATTCCATTCACAAAACAAAGTCACTAATAAATATATCCCAGATCAAAATTTATTTCATCAGAAAGAGATTAACAATGCAAAATACTCACCACATAAACCAGATTTAATTTCTACTATTAATAACCATGGTGAAATTCATCTCTTCGACAAGACTAGACATCCTTCTAATATCAATGTTGATTTTATTGATGATAACAATACAAATGATTTCAAATTTGAAGGTAAATTACAAGGTCATTCCACAGAAGGGTTTGGGCTCAGTTGGAATAATATCAAAGAAGGTGTTTTATTAAGTTCTTCAATGGCTGGTGATACTAAGCTTTGGGACATAACGAAATTAGAGCAAGAAGCAGAACTTGAACCTGTTTACACATACCAAAGTGATTATAAGGAAACGAATAACGTACAATGGAACCCATTACATGATTCTATCTTCGTTACTGTTGGTGAGGACAACTGCGTTAAATTGTTCGATACAAGAACAAATGAAACTGTAAATAAATCCAATACCAACCATCATCAAAATGGTATCAACTCACTATCATTCAATTATCACAATGCATTTTCATTATCAACAGCTGATTCGAATGGTGTTTTAAACATTTGGGACCTTAGAACGTTATCATCCGATCCAGTTTTCAGCCTGAAAGCTCACGCAGGTTCAATATCATCATTACAATTCAACCCATCAAGACCACAATTATTAGCATCTGCAGGTCAAGATGATAACTTAGTTCAGATATGGGATTTTAGTAAGCAAGACCCATTGGTGTTTAAACATGGGGGCCATTTATTAGGTGTTAATGATATTAGTTGGAATCCATTGGATGAATTGATGATTGCCTCTGTGTCTAATGATAACACATTGCAAATCTGGAAACCGTCTGTTAATCTGATAAATTGAACAAAGTTATCGTTTTGATTGGCTTGTAGGGTATATATAATATAATATGAGAAGGTTCTCTCTTCCTTAGAATTACCTCATTGGGAAGTCTACAACCTAGTTCAAAAAAGAATGGTCACGTGATCTTCCCAATAAAATACCCAATCAACTTCAAACAAAAATTCACCGAAAAAAGCCCAAAAATCGAGAAAAATTTCATCGAAATTAAAGGAAAACCCCCTTTGAAGACCTTTTAAAAGACCTTTCTGGTGTTGATTCTACAAATTCAATCATGAGTTTACGTCAATTCGCTTTAAGAGGTGAGTGGATAATCAAAGATTTTGGTGAAGTGGGAATGGTGTTTATATTTTGTTTGTGTATTTATCATTGGAGTAAAACCAGGGTGTTTAAACAACTTCTATTTCACCAATATCAACAATATCAACAATATCACAATTGTTATATACTAACTTTCAACAGCTACTCGCCCAGCTGCTTTTGTATCACGTTCAACCCTTGGTGTTCGTTGTCTATCAACTCAAACTCCGGAACAACAAAAGGCTACTTCAATCATTGATGCCCTCCCAGGTAACTCAGGTTTATCCAAAACCGGTATCTTAGCTACCGGTACAGCTGCAGCCATTTATGCCATTTCCAATGAATTATACGTTATTAATGAAGAAACCATCTTGTTGGGTACTTTTGTCGCCTTTTCAGGGATTGTTGCTAAATACGTTGCACCATTATATAAAGATTGGGCCGATTCAAGAATTAAATCAGTTAGTGATATTTTAAACTCATCAAGAACAAAACATGTTGAAGCTGTTAAGAATAGAATTGAATCAGTTTCAGAATTAAAAGATGTTGTTGATACTACTAAGGCTTTATTTGAAGTTTCCAAAGAAACAATCGAATTAGAATCCAAAGCATTTGAATTAAAACAAAAAGTTGAATTGGCTCATGAGGCTAAATCAGTTTTGGATTCATGGGTTAGATATGAAGCTTCAGTTCGTCAATTAGAACAAGAACAACTGGCTTCTTCAGTGATTGCCAAAGTTGAAAAAGAATTGTCCAATTCCAAATTCCAAGATAAAGTGTTACAAGAATCCATTGTTGAAGTTGAAAGAATCTTTGCTAATGCTAAATAGATATTCATTTTAAGAAGAGAACCGTTGTTTATGATTAAAGATTTAAAAGAAGGGAAGAATTAAATTAAAATCAATTTGAGATTGTTATTGGTTTAATTAAATTATACAAAAGTTTTTTCTTTTAATTCATGATAAAATACATTAATTTTTATTTGTAGGATTCATCTTTTTAATACTGAAGGAATGAATTGTATACTTTGTTTAGATCTTTCTTGAATGGTTGGTTTTAATTCGGGATTGACTTGTTTGTTGATTGATTGAAGGTTTGAATCAATCTTGTAGTATTTTGGTTTTGGTTCAGTTGGCAATGGTATATTCAAGTCATCATCCCCGGTGTTATCTATATATTGTAGTTCATCAATCTCAACGTTTTGATAACCTGTTGATGCTATTCCAAAAGGGTTCCATACTGGATGGTAAAAGATGGATTTTGTGTAAAGTTTTGTTTGATTCGTTATTTCTTTGTTTTTTTTGATTACTTTGTCTGCCCCTTCATTAGTTCGCCTTCTTTTTTGTCTTCTTTCTTGTATTGACATGTTCACTGTTGTTGTTGTAGTTGTTGTAGTTGTTGTAGTTGTAGTTGTTGTAGTTGTAGTTGTTGTAGTTGTAGTTTGCCGAGTTTTTAGAAAAAGCATACAAATCACTGATAAAACATTAATATTTCACATTTAAAATAAATATCACGATATAAACAACACTGCAAAAAAGCATGAGCACAAACTCGCTCCCTAAATCGCCAACTACAGATTTCTCCAACGTCCCAGTTGAAGCTCTGGAATCACTGAGATTAAGGCTGACTCAGCTCACACATTCTCTAAACAAGCTACAAACTGAATTGAAAAGTTCTCAACTACCACATTGGGTTTCACTTCAATCGCAGTTTAATATAATTCTTACACAACTGAGTTCATTATCAAGTACTCTTTCCAATTATTCAGATGTTCTTACTAAAACTGTCGTGTTCCCATTATCACAATTCCCAACCACAGAACAAGAAGGTCTGCTAACCACGTTATTAAGGAAAAAACAACTCCCAGAAGTTATTGATTGGATAAAAGATTCAAAGCAAAAATCTATTGATGTTTTAACTGCCGATGATGAAGAATTAACAAAATGGGCTCTTAATTCAATACTTGTTGAAAGGGAAAACCACGAATTTAAAGGGTTCAAGACTAAACAAGAGATCGATGAGTCTAATGATGAAGATGTACAGGATCAGGATATCAAGAGTGATTCATACAATAAGTCTTCCACTGTCACTGTTAATCAAGCTTTGAAGTTCTTGTATCAAGGTACGATACCATGAATCAAAATCAAGGTCCAATTTAATAATGATTGGAATAGACACTGCATTTCTTTCATTTAACTATGTACACGAAACATTCTATAAATCTCAAGTCTCGTTTGAATAAGAACACACAATACTCCAGTGTCAATCATATAAAAGGCATATAGACAAGAAGAAGCAAACTATTTATAAGTGAACAACGAAAAACAACTCGATAAAGAACAACAATCATGACAAACACACACATAAAAGAACAACCGAAAATCAAATGGAACCTATGACAACAATTTAATAACCAATTCCCATGTACCAAACATAATGATACTATTAGGAACAGTTCTTAACAAATGAGGAGTTAATCCACCATACATTGAAGCTAAACCTTCTTCCTTGACAACTAATTTAAAACATTGAACAAGACCAGTATATTTTGGTTTCCCTCCATCTATTGGCGCTTGTCTTAATCTTGTTCTTATAACTTCATGTGGATATGTTATCAAAGAAGCAATAAATTTGGCAAAACCTGCAGCACCTGATCTAGCACTCCATTCTAGTACTGAGTCTAGATTAGTTCTTTCAATTCCTCTTGCTTCTCTTTGTTTAGATTTCTCAGAAATGATATGCTTCATTTGTTCATATAACATCCATTGCAATGTACTTTCAACTGAACCTAGGTATGAAGCAGCTAACCCTTTATATAAACCCTTTATACCTTCATTCCTCAAGACAGATTTAACACAATCCCATGAATTCTTATATTGTTTAGTGGAAGACTTATCCAACTGTAATCTTGTCTTAACTAACCAGATTGGGTTTGTCGCTGTTGAAGTTGCAATACCAGCAGTTATCGCAGACGTTAAATGGATCCAAGTGGATTCATTCCCATTGTTGAAGTTCTTGGACAAAGTATCCTTCATAACACCATATGTGAAGAAATTAATTGATCTTGCAGGAATGACACCAACTAAATTCGGTCCTAACCCTTTAAACAATGCACTAAAGCCTTCATTTTTTTTAACATTTGATATGATGTTGAATGTTTCTTTGAAATGCATCAAACTTTGCGTTAGATAATTATGATGCGATTGAACATTATGCTTATAAATGTTTCTATATACATCGCTTTGTAATCTCGTCTTGACAACATCAAAAGGTGATGTAAAAATGGCACCAGTCATACCACCAATGCCTCCAGCAAAGAAATGAACCCATGGTTTAACTTCCTTCGGATGGTTTTCAAGCTTGGATAATTTGGAAGACTTTAAGGTCGATGATTTTTCATCACTTGAAATATAGGGAAGTGATTCTTCAACCTCTTTTTCGATATTTGCTAATCTATCACTCATGATGATGAATGGAGTATATTAATGTAGGATGAAATGGGGGGAATAAATGGAAGTAAAAAAAGGATAAAAGAAGGTGATTGAGTGACTTTTTTGCTGAGAAAATAGGTATACGGGGTCGTTTATAGGTGTAATTTTTCTCTTTCCAAATCGGTTTCAAATGTGTCTTATGCTATGTGTTTTATGTGTTTTATGTGTGTTTTTACCTTATATAAAAAAGTTTTACCACCGATGAGACTGAAAAATTGAACAAAGTTTGGTTCATTTAGCCGGCGGATTGGGCCAGTTCATTTAGCCGAAGAAATTATGATTACATAAAACATTACATAATCGGAAATGCAACCATGGCAACGAAATACTTTGATCGGTATGCACACACTCGTCGTTTCTTTTTTTCTTCTTCTTCCAACTCTGCCTTTGACCTTTGATCAAACAAACCAACTTTGCAACCTTCATCTTTTGTTAATAGATAGTTATTGCTTTAGTGTGATTTTTACCACTTTAATTTGCCGGATTAATAGCATTTCTTATTCAGACGGAGACTGAGACTGAGACTGAGACTGAGATGCATTTCTATCGTTTTTTCCTTTTGATTCTTCTGAATGGATCATTTTCATTAGCCGATAGTAATAACAGTCCATCATCAATCTCAAAGACAAACAGAGATACTCCTGCTGAAATTGAAGTTACTGACAGTGATACGATTCCTATTGAAGACACGCCACAAAATGCTGCAATTCAAACGTTATCGACTTCTGTTCAAGTCCTTCCTAAATCAACAAATTATGCCTCATCTTCATCTTCATCTTCGTCTTCATCTTCATCCTCATCCTCTCACTCACATTCCAACTCTGATACAACAAACGCCATAGACATCACTGATTCAGATCTTGGTAGTTCAAATTCTCCCTTCTTGATGTCTATTTCCATGATTGCCATCTCCGAGATTGGTGATAAAACTTTCTTAGTTGCTGCTCTAATGGCGATGCGTCATTCAAGAACAGTTGTCTTTTCAGCAGCTTTTTCAGCTTTAGCGATAATGACCGTGTTATCAGGTATTGTAGGTCATGCATTGCCAACTTTAATCTCACAAAGAGTTACTCAATTCTTAGCCGCTGGTTTATTCGTTGTCTTTGGTTTAAAATTAACTAAAGAAGGTTTAGAAATGTCCAAGGATGCTGGTGTTGATGAAGAATTAGCTGAAGTTGAAGAAGAAATCGCTGTCAATGATATCAATTACGATTTAGACCATTTGGAGGCTGGTGGTCATCCAAGAGATAATAACGGTTTATACAATCAAAGCTCTTCATACCAAAAATATCTGAAATTAGCTGGTAATCAATTCAAGACAATCACTGCTCATATCTTATCTCCATTATGGGCCCAGGTCTTTATCATGACTTTTCTTGGTGAATGGGGGGATCGTTCACAAATTGCCACTATTGCTATGGCTGCAGGCTCTGATTACTGGCCAGTTATTTTGGGTGCTGTTGTTGGTCATGGTATTTGTACCGCTGCTGCTGTAATTGGTGGTAAAATGTTAGCATCAAGAATTAGTATGCGGACTGTCACTTTAGGTGGTGCATTTGCATTCTTTATATTCGCTATCATGTATTTTTATGAGGCATTTTATTCAATCAGTGAATAAATATGATAAAAGAGAGTCCACAAGTGTTGAGATTATAGAGATACGGGAATACAGGAATATTTATTATAAAAGCACTCGTACTATTCAATGATAAACTGTTGGTTGAATTTAATCAACTTCTTCTTTATCTTGTTGGCTTTCTCTTAATTTCCTTATTCTTTCCTTCAAAATTTCTTTAATTGCAACATCAGTCTTTTCTTGTAATAAATCTAGATCATCTTGAATATCTCTTTGTAAATCCCATGACAAACTCTTCGGTTTCATCTTCTCATGTACGATATCATTAATGTCTTGTTGTACTTGTTTCTTAAATTTGGAAAGTACTTCATCTTGTATTCTTTGTGTCACTGCTTCAACTGTCTCTGAATTTTCATCAAGTATGCTTGGTGCAACTTCAGAACCTTTGATCACCTCAAGTTTTTCGATATCAAAATTCCTACTCTTTAAAACATTGGCCCTGTGGTTATAGGTTAGTCACATGATCTTAATCACATCCCTGTCTCTCTTATAACCAACTTACGGTTTCTTTAACTCCTTCTCAGTTATTTCAGTCGAGTCACCTTGGAATTCAGGTTTGCGTTTATTTCTTAAGGCTAGCAACTTAGCTCTTCTCTCTGCAGCTTGCTCTTCTAATGACATAATGAGCTATTGTCCGTATTGATCAGAAGCAATCTTTTTTAGGAGATCATTCCATCTCATGTCTTTCTGTAGACCTTTTTCCAATAATATGGACTCTCTTTTCCCCGAAAAAATGACAGTAATGAACCTATTACCTACGAAGTTACACGTACTATTATTTTACTCGCAGCTATTATTCATGTTAATAAAGTCATTAAAATTCGTAACTGTATTATGTAACTTTATACAGGATGCAAATGCTAAACATGTTTCACGTTTCCTCTCTTTCATGCCCTTATTTTTCTTTTCTCTTCTGTTGTATTTTATTTCAGCGTCTTAATGAAATTATCAAGATTATATTCTTCTTCATATTGTGATTCATCCCATAATTCACCCAATTCACCAATAATGGCACCGGCTTTACCATTCAAGCCTGATTCATTGATAACATCTTGATTGTTATTGTTGTTGGCAGTACCACCATTCTCATTAGTAGTCTCTGCAGTTTCTTGTTGACCATTTTGTTCAACATCAAACAAATCTAATAATTGGTTTGTATCCATTGATGCTAAGCCTGCGTTTTGTTGGGAAACAACAGTAGATGCAATATTCATCTTGAATTTTTGTAAACCCATAATCTTTTCTTCTAAAGTGTCTTTAGTAATCAATCTATAAACATTCACCACCTTCTTTTGACCCAATCTATGAGCTCTATCCATAGCTTGTAAATCATTCATTGGATTCCAATCGTGTTCGACAAAGATCACCGTATCAGCCCCAGTTAAATTTAAACCTAAACCACCAACTTTAGTTGTCAATAACAATACGTCAATGGAAGGATCTTGGTTGAATTTTTGAACAATCTTCTGACGATCTCTTGGATCTGTTGACCCATCTAATCTCATAAATGTGACTGATGGTAAATGTTTACGCAATAAATCCTCTTCAACCATGTCTAACATATCCTTTAATTGACAAAATATTAAAGCACGATGTTGACTTATAACGTTACCGGAAGATAAGTTGTTCTTTTCAACATCAGCAACACCAATACCACATTCCAACAACAAATTTTTCAAAGCAACCAATTTTGGTGCATGTTTGATATCATGAAGACCTAAACCGGTCTGCTTCAAATACTTTTGAACATCAGCGTATTGTGGATGCGATTCATTCAACACTAATGATGGATGATTACATAATTTTCTCATGTACTGTAATGCTTGGAAAATATGTGTCTTGTGTTCAGCAACTTCAGCAGTCTGAACATCTTCAGTAATAGTACTCTTTTGCTTTTTTGCAAAATCGTTGTACAATTGTTTTTGTAGATCACCCAATTGACAATAGTAATCTTGAATAATTTTTGGCGGTAAATCTGACAAAACTTCTTCTTTCAGACGACGTAACATGAACGGTAAAACTTGCTTATGTAAAGCTTCTAGAGACAAAGCACCAGCCTCTTGTTCCTTTGATGATGTCTTGGAGTTTCTGGAAGCAGCAATTGGCTTGGCAAATTTCTCGTGAAAACTCTTCTCAGTACCCAAGAACCCTGGCATCAAGAAATCAAATAATGACCATAGTTCTAAAACGTTGTTTTGAATTGGTGTACCTGATAAAATCAACCTATGATTGGCTCTTAATCTTTTGATAGACTTTGTCAGCTTGGAATTGGCATTCTTGATGATATGACCTTCATCTAAAACACAATAGTTGTAGTCTTTACTAGATAGGTATTCAATATCATTCCTAACAACATCATAAGAGGTTACAATGATATCACAACCTGAGAGTTGTGGACGGATTGCATTTCTGACACCTGGTCCACCAGCATAAACAACAACACTTAAGAATGGTGAGTATTGGTTAAATTCTTGTTCCCAATGACCAGTTAAGGATGGTGGACAAACAATCAAAGTTGGTAATGGTCTGGTTTCAATAGACTTAGTAACCTTGTAGTCTTCAGCCCTCAAGTATTGGTCACTAGCAACGATACAAATAGTCTGTAATGTTTTACCTAGACCCATATCATCACACAAAATACCATGTAGGTGGTACTTGTTCAAAAAGGCTAACCAATTAACACCATCTTGTTGATATTTTCGTAACGTGGCCTCAATAGCAACCGGTAGTTCGAATGGTTTAGATTTACTTGGATCCATCATTTGTTGAATGAATTCTCTTTCCTTTTCTCGACCTTCTAACAAATTTCGTGGAACATCTTCAGGATCTGGAATACCAGCTTCTAATGGAACCAACTTGATGATGGAGGCAAAAGTTGTTGTGGCCAACACACGGACATCTTTATCAGAATCGCTCATTCTCCCTAGAACCGGAACAATCAAGAAGATAACATAAGGTAAGATTTCAACGTCCATGCTGGATGATAAATGATATACAGCTTCAATACCGCCTTGGCGATCTTTGACATCACCAGCGTTATTCAGCAATGGCAACACTTGTCTGACAATGAAAGGAATGACCCTTGATGGGGAGATCTTGGCTAGTGAAGAGAGAGCTCTTGCAGCAGAATATCTAAAGACAGAGTAGCTGGATCTCAAAGAATTCAAAATAGCAGGCAATATGTTGAACAACTGATCATACAGGGATTTGTCAAAGTCTTCAGATAAGGCCCTCACAACACCAAAACTATCAACAATTTCTTGGCCCAATGTATCATTAATGTCATTCAAAGATTCCTCTGAAGTACCAACTTTGTCTAATGAATCAAAGATAATTGATTTCAACTGTGGGATCTTGTTGAAGATATCAGATTTGAAAGTGTGCAACAAATGTTGTAATGCCAGCTTGGAACCTCTTCTCTTGATTCGAGCTTCAAACAAAGCCTTTTCATGTGCTTGTAGATCAACAATTTCATCTTCTTTCTTCAATGACAGGATGTTAACTTTGCTATCTTTATTGGTAATGAACTCTGGAACTTCAGTGGTGTCAACACATAAGAAGCCACATAAATTCTTGATGATCTTGTCTGAAACATTTTGCTTTCCATTATCAATCAATTTCATGATTAAGTCGCTAACAGCATAAGATGAACGTTTCTGTAGGTCTTCTAATTCTTCTGATTTGATACTGCCCATTAAAGAGCGAATCAATGGATTCAACTTCTTTGGCAAATCATTCAAGACGATCACAGCAGAAGCATAGTTGGCCAGAATAGCATTTGTTCTTTGATTCTTGATTTCTTCAGCATCATTGATTGCCCATCTGGCTCTTTCTCTTGCATCCTCCAGAGCTTTTATAGCACAAATCTTGTAAACAGGACTTAATGCTTTCATCAACTTATCGAATGTTTCATTGGTTGCAGTAGTGGCAGCCTCTAATGAAAAAGCACCTGGGCCAGCATCATTTTCACCTTGGACAATGATAGCAAGATCTGGGACCTTGGCTGGTGATAAATTACCTTGATCGATGAAGACCCTAAACATTGAGTGACATTGTGTTCTAACGGCTTTCAACGTTGGAACCAACTCTTTGTAGTAAGGCAACGAAGATGGATCTGCTAGAACAGCAGATAGTGGTTCATAGAAGGCATTAATCGCAACCAATGAAGGTTTCTGGCCTCTTTCCAGGAGCGCAGAACAGTATTCTTTGATAACAACTGAAGTCAACAATCTTGGGGTTGAATGAGGAACGCTCAGGTACTTTTTTAATAATTGAGTTAAAAGACTCAAAGAATCTTCTGATAAGTATGAGAGTGTCTTACCTAAAGCAGTAGCAGCGGCCAATCTGGTTTTGTAGAAAACGTCAACACCCAATAATGTAATATCTCCAATGACAACAGGACCATCAATGTCTACCCTATCAGAAGCAGGAACAGGGATTGATGACACTTCATCTTTTGTTGGTGGTGTCTTACGCTTCTTGCCTCTGGTATCATTTGCAGACTCTCCATCAATGTCACTATGCGTGTTATCTTTAGGTTTCTGGAAGTGGGCACCTGAAGGTTTGAGTAAGTGATTAGTGTTCATACTGTAATTGAATCTTGAAACACCAATTGGGGTCATAAGCAAATTCAAGAGAGGTTCAAAATGAGCAGATAGTATTTCATCTAGTGGTACTCCGTCATCTTCTTTATTCCGCTCTGTTTCAATCAATAATTTTGAGAAGACTTCTTGTGACAATTCTAGCACCTGAGAGTTCTGTTCAAGTAATAGGTTCTGGAATATTAATCTGTAAGTTTGACCATCAATCCATTTCTTTGATTGTTTGTCAGGTATAGATAAAAATGCTAATAAAGTTTTTAAAACTGATTTTCTAACGTTTGTGATAGAATGTCTCAAAAAGGGGTAAAGCTTAGGAATAAAGTTTTGGAATGAGTAATCCTCATTCTTGATAGCTTCTTCTTTGATAATGATCAAGACTTCTGGATGCACACAAAGTTTTGCCAACAAGTCCATGACAGCACCGATTGAAGCACTCAAATCATCAGAAAGTCTGGTCAGGCAATCCCAAATTGTGACAATGATAGTGTGAATGGTGTTTCTTTTCATTTCAACAAATTCGTCGGTGATTGGCGTTAAAGTGGCAGCAGCTACAGCCTGAACATCATCATCAGATTCTTTTAAACCATGAAGAACCATCTTTAAAACATCATCTAATAAATCTGGCTGAGATATAAGAACATCGGTACGAACACTGACAAAGTACCGTAGACCCAACATACCACCATGACTAGCTTCCCAGTAAGGCAGTCTATTAGAGTCGGCATGGAGACCAGTCTGTAAGACTAACTGGTCTAAGCATTTGAAAACTTTCACAACAGAATCACTCTCTAGGTGAATTAACAAGGCAGCCAAAGCCTGTGCAGCAGATTCTCTAACTGGTGCAACAACAGTATCATAAACGTAATCACCAAATCTGTCCAATGCGAAAAGTGTCAAAAGACGGCATGATAAATCTTCTAGCGTCATCTTGTTTTTTAGATCGTTTTCCCGTCTCGATTTACCCTTAACTCTACCTGCACCTTTACCTTGTTTTTTTATCAATTCTCGTATACCAAGCACAGCACCGTGTCTGATTTCCCAATTATCATTAAACAGGTCTACAATAAGTAATTCGTACACACCTTGAAAAGGCCATACGAATCCAGCAACTTCCGAATGTTCTGATAAGATTTTGGGTATTTCAGGCAGCTTCGTTTCAACAACAATCTTGTTGCCACCAGCTTGGTCAGTGATATCAATTTTAGCTTGAGTCGAATTTTCTTCTTTTTTGGTTGCAGCGGTAGAGTCCTCTCTTACCAATTGCCTTGAGACTGATGATTTTGAAATGTCAACCACTTTTGGCTTAGTAGCGCCATTCTTTGCAGTTCTTTTAGCCTTTCTTTTAGCCATAGCCTTAAGTCTTGCGCTTGATATACCTGATGCCATTGGAATATCGGGAGAGGCGGGAGAGCCAGAGTCAGACTTTGCATCGCTGCTGAGTTCTGATTTTATGGGTATTTCCGATTTGAAATGTGCTTCTGCTTCTAATTCATCATCTAGTTCTGATTTTATCCCCAAGTTTTTGCTTGTCGATAGCTTCTGCTTCTTTGCATCAGTAGATACTTTATCGCTGGATACGGCTGCAGTTTCTGAGAATGCTAATAATTTCTTCCCTGTCTTGAGGATATCAGCTAAATTCCATTGATCTAAAACCATCAAATCATTTGAGCCTTCGAATTCCTTTTGGTTTTCTTCAAACTTTAACTGAGCATCACTTAGTTCCTCAATCTTCACGTCGCCATTTGTATCTATGTCATTTTCATTAGGATCCCATAAAGAGGAATAGTTTACGATACCACCGAGGGCACGAGCAGATGCAGTTCGAGTTTCCCATTTCTTGGAGTTAAGATATGGATAAACCCGACTTACAAGATTCAAGATCTCTTCTGGATGAGCCTTGGCCAAATCACTGAGCTGATCAGCAGCTGTATTCCTTATAAATGTAGTAGAACCGGTATCCAAAAGCACCACCAAACGCTCTAATCTGGACATGATGTGTTGTTATATAAACAGTGCTGGTGTATGGGTGTGTGTTTTTCCCAGTTACTGTCTGTGTTTGTCTTTGTAATAAACCCGGTGATTAATTGGCAGATTCTCATTTCTCCAAACCGGAAAAAAAAGTTGAGAAATCAACGCGCTTTTTATATAAATTTTTGGGGCCCTAACAAAAATTGGGCGGCAAAGTTAGGAAAAACAAAAAAAACTTTTTACGTGTCAAAAGGGCGCCTGAAACGCGGGAAAGACGGTAAACTCTGTGGGAAAGAATGCGATGAAAGGTATATTTGGTGTGTATATTTTGATCCAAGGGCACAGAGTAGTCAGAAAAACCGACATTGTATTGTAGATGTTGTAGCTTTTATCTGCCTTTATTACACATACGCTTAATCCTATTTGTGAAATCGTGGGATCTACGAAACCGCGAATTTTTCGTATTGCAGCACATAACAAATCAAAAGTGGTTTATTTGGGATTGTTTTGAATTTTACAATTTTAAAAAAGTTTTTATTTCTTTCTTCTCCTCTTATCGACCTTCAGCTACTAACAATGTGAATGAAACAGAAGAGAGAGAGATCAAAATTACTTGATGAAGAGGAGTTATCCTATCTTATTACTACTTGCATTATTTATTGTGTGCCTGATTTAGCAATATCGATCCACTTACCAGACAGAATTTATTCAGGGAATAACTAACTCACATGGTCTCTTTGCGTACAGATTTTTTTTTCTTTTTTCTTTTATTTTTCTTTTTTACGTTGCTTTGCCTGCTTCGCTCTTTCTCTACATGCATTGTTTTACTACCTAGTGTATCCTCTGATTAGCGTATATATCTGGTGTTTTTTTGAAGCTTGTCAATAATGAAGGAATAAAAAGAGCACATATCAAGTTTGGTGTTTGCTCATTTTCTGCGAATGTTATCGATAAGTGTCAGCTCATATATTGCTAATTCAAATATGCTGATAAAGAGAGAAGAAAAAAAAGAACCTGTAGCCAGCAATTGATTCCCACTCTGATTCAAACGAGGTTTGAACGTTTGAACGGTGGCTATCTCAAAGTCCTCTCCAAACTAATATCCTCCCATATTCCAGAATTCCATCGCTTTTCGCTAAACTAAATCTCGCCCGGGGAATGTTTCCCCATACGGTATGGTTAGAAGAGCTGCCCCCCCCCCCAATTCTCACTCTTGTAAGTTGTGACGGTCACATTACAAAAACTGGTGTCCGGATGTTATCGTTTAAAGACTGGATAAATTATGTCCTGGACAGGGATTTACACGTGTGGACCCAATTATATCTGCCAATTCATCGTGCACATCTATTTGTGAAGACAACAAATTTTCTGATACTTTTTAAAAAAATTGAAAAATTTCAACAATATCTACATTGTTTTTATAATTAGAAACCACTAAGTCTAATTGAATCAAAATGCCTCGTAAGTTTTACTTTATTGATTCTATATCAACCTTTCAAAGGTGATTGATCGTTGAGCAATTGTTATCCAACTCTTTGGATTATCAACTCATTGATCTGAGGTTCGGGTCCTCATTATAATATTTTTGATGATGTTTTATCCCTAGGGATATTAACTTCTTTCATTTTATTATCTTTTCATTTGCTTATTGGGTCTTTCGAGATCTTTTTCCATGTGTTGCTCTGAATTCCCGACACTTCAGTTGCAACGATGGGATTTCACCATTTGCTAATTTGTTCAGTGTGGTATGCAGTCCCTGGACTTTGTTCAAACAGCTATACTCACACTAACATCTAATGGAGCCTGAAATTCAAATAAGCATTTGAACAGAATAATAGAAGATCAAGAATATAAAAATGAGACTACCCTTTTTCCTCGTAGCCCTTGTTTTTTTATTATGAACTCTATTGGCTAACTGATATTCAGGTGCCCCAAGAACTTACTCAAAAACTTACTCCGTTCCAAAACGTCCATACGAATCAGCTCGTTTAGATGCTGAATTGAAATTAGCTGGTGAATACGGTTTAAAAAACAAACGTGAAATTTACAGAATTAATTTACAATTATCTAAAATTCGTCGTGCTGCTCGTGATTTATTGACCAGAGATGAAAAAGATCCAAAGAGATTATTCGAAGGTAATGCTTTGATCAGAAGATTAGTCCGTGCTGGTATCTTATCTGAAGACAAAAAGAAATTAGATTACGTCTTAGCTTTAAGACCAGAAGATTTCTTAGAAAGAAGACTACAAACCCAAGTTTACAAATTAGGTTTAGCTAGATCAATCCACCACGCTCGTGTTTTAATCGTCCAAAGACATATTGCTGTTGGTAAACAAGTTGTCAACATCCCATCTTTTGTTGTCAGATTAGACTCTCAAAAACACATTGACTTTGCTAAGACTTCTCCATTCGGTGGTGCTAGACCAGGTCGTGTTGCCAGAAAGCACCAATCTAAAGGTGAAGAAGCTGCTGAAGATGAAGAATAAATGCATTAGCATCGATTCTTAGTCACCAAATCAGATTCAAAGTTGTTTGTATTCATCTATGGAAAGTTTTGTCGTATATTATTAATGTGAGATGTCTGATTTTGTTTTATAGATAAAGATTGGACATTCTTATAAAAGTTTCATTTGTGATACAAAACTTTCTGTAGCGTCCTTTTGTATATTATGTTTTAATTTGTAATTAATTAATGAACAGGGTTTATAGGTTTTAATATGGGAATTGCTGTAGCATTGTCGAGGTGATGTAATCAATTCAAACAAGAATTCAACAGAAGAAGATTCAGAGCTATGCAACTGAAACTATCTTTTATACAAGACGCAATGATTCCAGACGCCGTGGTCAAATTGGAAGTCGTGGTACTCATCGTGGTGATTAGTATAATGGAGGCAAGTTATCCAAGTGGAATAATGATGAAGAAGATGAGAACAAGAAGAAGAATTCAAGCTATCAAGGTCAAGATCATGGTAAAACTGGTAGGCGAGTTGTAAAAGTAAAAGTCAAGGTTAAAACCAAAAGAAAGAACCTAATAAAAACTTCAAACTACATTGAATGTCGGATAATACTTTTGGTAGACGCAACTTTGCTAGTTGCAACATGATGAACCTTCTTTACATCATTCTGGTTCAGCCAGTAGAACAAAGGATTAGACACAAACCTCCTGAATTTGAAAAATCAACCTTCACTGATTCTCCATATCTAGGTACAGGTTGTAGTTAAAGAGGTTATTCCAAGATGGCTCATACGTAAGTTTACCTTATTACTATTATCTCTTTTTTCATTGAGTATTTCTTGCTATGGTTCAAGAAAACTAACAGTCATACCCCACGTAGTCAAGGTTACAGAAAAAGAACTCGTTATACGTTCGCACGTGCTTTTAGAAAGCATGGTACTATCCCATTATCAACCTATTTAAGAGTTTACAAGGTTGGTGATATCGTTGATATCAAAGGTAATGGTGCTATCCAGAAGGGGTTACCACATAAATGGTACCATGGTAAGACTGGCAGGGTCTTTGATGTCACTAGATCTTCAGTTGGTGTCATTATTTACAAAGTGTTGGGTAATCAATACATTGAAAAGAGAATTCATGTTAGGGTTGAACACGTTAAGCATTCCGATAGTCGTAAAGAATTCTTAGATAGGGTCAAGACAAACAGTGAAAAGAAGAAGGAAGCTAGGGAAAATGGTACCACCGTTCAATTGAAACGTCAACCAGCTCAACCAAGAGGGGCTCATGTGGTCTCAACAGAGAACAACAAACCAATTGATTTGGCCCCTGTTCCTTACGAAACCTTTATCTGATCATGATCAGGCTGCTGAATGTATCGTGATGTACACTGGATGTACTCTCAAATATTGGAGTCTAATAAATGTAAATTATACCCGCTTATAATAAATATATGCCTTGTAATATCATTAATAGTAAGGTAACATCACGGCGTGCTTACCATTATCATGCGAATGATCAAATATGACTAAGTTGCTTTCTAGTAATCTGGATACTTTTTTTGCCAGAAAATTAGCTTGCTGCGGTATAAGAAGAAGTATTTTTTGTATATTGAATGAGCTAACTGATCATGGTGATTCAGTCTAATAAATAAAGGATAGATAATAAATAAGATAAATAAGGAATAAATAAGTAATAAATAGAATCACTCAGTGATGGAAATGGTTACGGAGGCCATGGATTTCACCATCTTTGACAGTAGCCCCTTTAGACCAACCACCAAGTTTTACACCGCTATTTTTTTCATTATAAGTATTGATTCTCTCTTCTATCACCGGTCTGAAGTTTTTAATTAGGGCCATGATTGGCCATGTTGCGGCATCGCCCAGACCACAGATTGAGTGACCATCAAGTCTCTTACAGATCTCTAACAATTGATCAATTTCTTTCACCTTGGCATCACCAATAACAAAACGATCCATAGTCTTGGATAACCATGTGGTACCTTCACGACAAGGAGTACATTGACCACATGACTCATGTCTGTAAAAATGTGCAAGCCTAGTAATAGCTTTAATAATATCAGTTGACTTGTCCATGACGATCACAGCACCAGTACCCAACGATGAACCTGCTTCTTTCAAACCATCATAATCCATCAATGCAGTAGCTGAAGCATCTTTAGTTAAGCATGGAGTGGAAGAACCACCTGGAATGATAGCTTGTAGATTATCCCAGCCACCTCTAACACCACCACAGTGTATTTCAATCAAGTCTTTTAATGGAATACCCATCTCTTCTTCAACAACACATGGATTATTAACATGACCAGAAATACCGTATAGTTTGGTACCTTGGTTACGATCTCTACCAAATGAGGCAAACCACTCAGGGCCTCTTCTTAGAATTGTGGGAGCAACAGCTACAGTTTCGACATTTGTCACTGTGGATGGTCTACCAAAAAGACCAACAGCTGCCGGGAATGGTGGTTTTAAACGTGGTTTACCTTGCTTACCTTCCAATGATTCAATCAATGCCGTTTCTTCACCACAAATATAAGCACCCATACCTCTGTGCACATACACATCAAAATCATAGCCTGAACCACAAGCGTTCTTACCAATCAAGCCAGCCTTGTATGCTTCTTTGATGGCTTCTTCTAGAGCAAGATATTCTTCAAAAAATTCACCACGAATGTAAATATAAGCGGCGGTTGCGTTCATTGCACGACCAGCTAATAAGCAACCTTCAACCAATTTGTGAGGTTCCTTTCTCATGATCTCTCTATCTTTACAAGTACCTGGCTCACCTTCATCAGCGTTCACAACAACATATCTTGGGCCAGGATTCTTCTCCCAACCTGGTGGGTTCATGAATGACCATTTCATACCTGATGGGAAACCTGCACCACCACGGCCTCTTAGACCAGATTTCTTCATCTGATCAATGATCCAGGCATCTCCTTTTAGTACCAATTCCTTTGTCTTATACCAATCACCTCTCTTCTTTGCACTCTCTAGATCTTTACCGTAGTAGCCATACAAATTCTGAAAAATACGGTCCTGATCCTTCAGTCCACCCAACCTTCTGTTGGGATTCTGTTCTGTGATTGTAGCCAGAGTACGCTTAAAGGTTTGGCGTCTCAACATCTTGATTTTTGCACTTTTCTCTGTGGATCTACAAGTTCTGACTTTCGAATGTTTTCTATTCGCTATCCCTAAATTTTGTGGAGACTTCAATCCGCGAATGTTTTTTTTTACAATATGAACTACAGTGACCGTGAAAACTTGACAGTTCTTAACGTTGTACTTTCAACAGGACGATTTTTGGATGATCAAGCTCGAAAGACTCGCTAGGTAGTTGGTCAAGGGCATACCTGGAGCTGAAGAAGACGTTGATTGTGCAATTGCTATTTGTGGTAATTTTGATAATGAACGGCCACTGATTTGAAGCTTTTCATAACATAGAGTGCTCAACTTTCGAAGTATCTCGATAACTTGTTGGTCTCGTACACTGAGCATCCCATACACTGAGATTATTTCTTTCCTAGCAATAAGAATGTTTGTTTCGTTGAATAAAATCTCAAATATCTGCTTTTTATCGGGTTTATTCATGAAGAAGCAGCCATCTGTTCGATCAATGAATGCCACATCAATCGAATCTAAAAGATTTGAAGTAGCCAATATTAGTAGGTTACTGTGCTGCTTTAGAAAATCCAATTGAGTTAACAAAGTGTTCACGATTCTAATTCCATCAGTGGATTCATTCTTTTCCAAGGTTTGCTTTCTTGAACTAGCAATAGTTTCAACCTCATCTATCAACAAAATGACCATTGATTTGGAGTTTTCATCAATAATTCTGGAGATCAAGCTAAATAGATTCACCAAGTTGTTTGACGATTCACCATACCATTTAGAAAAGACTCTTTCACATGAGATCTGCAAAAAGTAGGTCTTCAATCCAATGCTCGCGTTCTGATATCTTATTGAAAGCTTTTGGGATATTGCCTTGCAGAACGTTGATTTACCTGATCCGGGAGGACCGTGAAACAATAATATTTTGCCTAAGCTTCTCTTACTGCTAACATAAGCAGATACCACCTGATTTAGAACTAATGCCTTGAAATCGAGGTCCATCCTTAAAGTGGACCACAAATCGTCAAATTTCGCAGTAGGTAGTTCTTGAAAAGCGATGCAATTTTGAAACTGATTCTGTTCATAGGTGGAGGCTCTTGCAATCGTTTGTTGGAGGTTCATTGTGGTGTTTTTTGGTTCAACATTATTACTATGAGAATACAGATTGATATTGTCAAACTCGTTAATAACCTCTGAATCGTTGGATTCCTGTTCATCATCAACATTTTCAATTCTATCATTTTCATACAAGATGATCATGAAATCAAGTACATTGGTTCTGACTTCAGCAATTGATTCTCTATCAAAGATGTTTAGTGGAACCATCTCTTTAACAGATCTCAAGATGTCCTCGAGCTCAAAGGTATCATGAGCGCCTATTTGTTCGATCTTAGCGACATATACCTTTTCCACAAACACACTAACCAACAATTCGGCCCTAGAAAGATCAAGTGATTGATCCGTTCCGTCATATACTTGTTGTTCTAATAACTTCTTCAATATATCTTTGCTCAAGCATGAGTAGTATGCCAAATCAACAAGTTGCAACGGCTCATCTCGTGTCAAAGTGTCAAAATGAGATCTTAAGTAAACCTTCAACGCAGTTTTCAATTCGTCCTCTGACAGCAGTTTCAATTCACAGTCAGTTTTCTTCAAACTGACTTCTATATTGGCCATGAAAGACATTATGTAGAGCAATATAATGTGTTTGATGAAGAGTAAACTAAGCTGAACGTCAATATTGTCAAGTAATCCAATTAGCCGCCCAAGTTACTTCTTTATAGATCACGTGACCCGAAATAAAAATATTCGCGAATCGGAGCTAGCGATTTTGGTAATCTGGATGCGGCCTTTGATTTGGTTCGGGTTCTTTTGCCCAAATTCAACTATGAGCATCGACCTACCGAATTAGGATATTCTTATCATTAGGCGCATCGATAAAAGAATGGGTACTGCAGCTTTGTATAAATACTCTTATTAATCTCCTCGGACAAGTTTCAAATCGTGGAGTTTCTCAACCCAGTCATAGACCTCTCTCACTATACAAACACTATATTATAATGTCCTGTTGCAGCTCCAAGAAAATCTCAACATCCACTAAGACATGTTCAAGATCAAGTGCTACACAATCCCAAATAAGTTCGAGACCAACTGCTTCAGCTGCTTCCGGTGCTTGTGAGTCATGTTTTAGCTCTACTTGTAAATGTGCTGTTGGTCAGTGTCATTGTACTGTCAACTCATGCAACTGTTCTATCAGACTATAGTTTTTACAGCGATATATTTATGTGATGTTATTTTGATAACTTTTTATGTACGTAGTTTGAACAAAGGTACAAAATTTCAAAAATGTTGCCTAGGTACTAGGATCTGGTTCTAGTGGAAACTCGTTCCGCTTAATAGATCTGTGAGGTGGTTTTTCGAGCGGTCTCAGTATAATTGTGGTTCGTTTACCTAGAATATGAATTGACACAAAATGTGTCTCAGCATCGAACACATTTGGAAAATGTACACTCATTACAAAACTACATTAACTTCTCTCGCACCAAATCATACATTCTTTCATTTGCTATCAAGGAGGTTAATTATTGGCTATGTATTCGAAAGCTGAACAGATCGAGAGATGGCTAGACAACAATTACGCAGAGGAATCCAAGCTGTCCACACTAGAGAAAGAGCTACTAATCAAAACCCATTATAATCCTGAAGACAATCTTATCAGTCATGCAGACTCTGACAGTGCATCACTAGAGACAAGTGTAGACTTGTTCTATACAGTCAGAGATGCTGGCCCTCCAAAATCTTCGAAATCATTGGTTCCTCTACCAATCAAAGATTCATCAATGCCCAATGTATTGTCTGCTGCCAAAGATACTCAAATTTCATACACCAAGAAGGAGATTGAGGCTCTGGGAAGAAGAAAGAAGCCTACAGGTCAATATTTGGTTGATATGGGTATCGATCACGAAATTATAGAAGGGTTCACAGATCTAGAATTAGAAGACAAGGAGAATGGGATGCTTAAGGCGAACTCTATTACTTGTGGATTGGTACCATCCCTGGACATCAATGCAATAGAGCTCCACAATGCAGTGATTACCGATACTCAGCTTGCTGATGCAATAACCTCCAATCATTTAATACCAGCTGGGTTTCTGGAAGAGGTCAGTGAGGAGTCTGACACAAGTTATC
The DNA here is from genome assembly GCA_030569295.1 of Taiozyma yuanshanica. NCBI lineage: Eukaryota > Fungi > Ascomycota > Saccharomycetes > Phaffomycetales > Wickerhamomycetaceae > Taiozyma > Taiozyma yuanshanica. The sequence goes on from JAJMKP010000001.1 coordinate 924,107, forward strand.
GTATTGAGACGATGCCCCAGTTTAAGAATAAGAGCGAGATGCAACCAACCAACGTACGCAATATTCCTAGGTTAAATGATAAGGATTTCGTAATCGATGAAAATTTGATTCACTCAGTTGAAGGTGCCATCAAGTTCTTCAAGAACATTGATGATATCGATGATATCACGTACTTACCAAGACATTTCCAACATCATAGATTGAAGAGGTCGGTCTTTCTCAACAAGAATGAACCATATCATTATTACAAAAATAGATACTGTCCAAGTTCCTCCGACTCAAACATTGCAAGCATGAAGTATCACAGGTACTCCAGATCCTTAAAATCAGCCACAGATCTCAAAACTACCGAGTTACTCTGTCGTATGTGTCGTGGTAAGAACTGGATCCAAAAGCAAAATTTCAAAGATCATATATCATTCTGCCATGGTGTCCTCCCAATCAAGGGCAGGAAGAATCCTATCTTGATAAACCAGCCAAAGTCATTATTCATCATCAGGAGGAATCACTTCAGTGACTATCATGTTAGCTGCCCTTCTTGTTTGGAATGGATCAAGCTTGGTGAAAATCCTGTTGATGAACTCAATTCTCAGAAGTATAGAGGATTATACTACAAGTACTTTCTTCATTATATCAAGCAACATAATGACTGTTAAATGTGTTTAACTGGAGATATTACATATCAATTGAAGTAAACCGTGGAAATGTTGCAAAACCAGACAAACTGGTGATAATGAACAAAATAAAGTGCAAGACAATACTATATCTGGTTAGCTGATACCGTGGAAATGGATCACTCATGTTTACTCATTCTTCTCTTGAATTCTGCGTATTCAAACTTTGCTGATTCTTCACTACCAGAGTGCGTGTCAGAATCTCCAAAATATGACCCAGTGTCAGCTCCAGATAGGTTCGTGTGGAAATTAAACGATTTATGAAAGACACCGCAAGTAGGCCTAATTGGCTGGCCTTGGTGCTTATTAGTAGGATGTGCTAAGTGTGCTGTGTCTCCCTGTGGACTGTATTCGATTCCAAAAGAACCTCTATCAGTATCATGGACATTTGTTAGATCAACGGAACCTCTCTGTAACGATCTTTTTGCACCTTCTCTTGATTGTGGTATTTCACCTGTTTCTGTCTCTGGATAGAAATCGTCATAACGATATGTGTCTTGGGTTGCTTGTTTCGGATGTGCTGTAAACTTTTCTTCATGCTTTGGGGAGATGCTTTCATTTCTCAAACGGTCGCCAAGGAGCGCAGTTTGGTAGTTAGAGCTCGATCTCCTTGTGAGACGGTGATGATATGGAGGGAGAGGCGTCTTACTGGCTTCTGGGGGTTCAGACAGATTGAGGTATTCTGAGGATAGTACTCTTGGGCTAGCGCTATGTGGTTCTGTGAGATGATGGTGGTGATGGTGGCCAGAATGGACTGGCACTGGTTGTTCGTAAGACATTATTTTTGACAAGTTTCCTTTGTGGCGCAAACTACGTGTATGATTGTGGATTTGAAACGTCTTTGTTTGTTTAAATACAAAATAATCTCCTTTCATTTAATGTTGGCTGACGTTCTCTAGGTTTAGAATTTACAGTTCTGTGGGGAAAGTACAGTTCTTTGACCTGGACTCTTTGCCATTGGGTCTGGGTCTAGGTCCGTTCTTTTATCCGATGAGACAGAGACTAGCCAGATAACCAATAGCACTACAGAAGAGTGGGGACCTGAAATCATTCATCACTTGAAAGAACTATGGTGAACTTTGTAAACTTTTCAATTTAAGGATTCAGGTATGCTCTTACACTCTTTTTTTTTTGTCGGGGAATTGAAGTCTCTAGCCCCAAAAACCACACCGCCGTTAGTGCTGTCGGGACTTTTTCTTGGGGGGTCTCGTTGTTACAAACGGAGTCATTATCAGGGCCTGAAACGTTCAACCCCAAAAATCGACAAGATGTGTTTCCACAATCAGCATATTATCACACCACGGCGGTCTTTCTCTGCTAAACAAGCGTGAATATGACCGAGATCCATTTCAAGACCGCAGAGTTCGGTCCAAGACTCACTACAGTGTCATATGATAGCGGTGATGATGTTGATTAGTGAGTACGATAAGATTATGGCTCGTTACTGTGTGCACTAACACATCCCAAATAGTTTGAACTTTTGGTTAAGAGACAACTGTCAATGCTCTGAATGCTACAACTCACAAACCTACCAAAGGGTGCTTGATACTTTCGCTGTTCCAAGAGACGTACGCCCACTTGGGATTTTTGCTACCCCAGATTCCCTTGATATCAGATGGTCAGATAATCACAGATCCATCTTTACCATTGAATGGTTAACAAACCATACTAAGAAGTTCACTGAACCTAGATCAGTCAAAACTGATTTATTTCCTATCAGTAAATATTGGACTAAGGATATCATCAAGAAAGCTAATCCTACGGTCGATTTCAAAGATGTCATTGCTAAGAAGTCCACTGATCTATACAATAATATCAAACAATACGGATTCACCTTCATTGAAAACATCCCTGTCACTACAAAAGACACCGAAGATCTGCTAAACTCGATTGGATATATCAGATACACCCATTATGGCGGTTTTTGGGACTTCACAACAGATTTAACAATGAAGGATACAGCTTACTCCGACATTGAGATTCCTTCACACACAGATGGAACTTATTGGGAAAACACCCCATATTTGCAGTTATTTCACTTGTTGTACCATCATGGTGAAGGTGGGAATACCACTTTAGTTGACGCCTTCAAATGCGCGATTGACTTCCAAAAGGAATACCCAGAGTATTATAAGTTGTTATCCAACATAAAAGTTGATTGTCATTCACTAGGTGACGTCTATCTAACTCAGGCAAAACCAGTGTTTATCCATGATGAGGACACTAAGGAGTTGAGACAGATCTCATGGAACAACTGTGATCGTTCAACTAACTTCAAACTTGACAACGATGAGCTTGAAAACTTTTATGATGCGATCAGAGCATGGAATGAGGTCATCCACAGAGATGAGAATGTGTTCGAGCACAGGTTACAACCAGGGACCGCTTTGATATTTGATAACTGGAGAGTTCTCCATGCAAGAATTGGTAAAACTACGGGCAAGAGAAGAATGTGTGGTGCCTATTTTGATAGAGAAGATTTCTATAGTACCTTAACTATCCAGAATTCAAAAGATACAACGAAACTATTCAACTCATTATGAGAATTGGGGAGGCAGTCTCCGAGGCAGTCTCCAGCCTCCTTCCTACTTCATATTACAGAAGATTGATTATTCTACTAACAGGAAACTTGTATAACAAAGCTCTAAAAACAGATGTTATAATCTAAAAATTAATTTTGGTACCTTTCAGCCACCTCTTGTACTTCTTGTGACTTTCTTTCTTCTTCAGCAGGCCTTTGAACAGTGGTGGGATGTAACTATTTGCAACATAGTTGATCAAGGCAACGATGACGATCAACCACTTAAAGCTGGTTGATATGGAGGTTAATTGGAACAATTTCCCAAAAAATGATTCTGGGGATAGGCACATTAACCACAAACTCAAAAAGATTGCAATGGTAATATTGGCGATGAATGGTAAATTTTTTGACATTGGTTCCCTATATGGTGGACCAACTGTTAAAATGATAGCGACAAAGATATATTGGAAGTTTGAATAGAAGAATAATACGGTGTTATCAGAAGATTGAACAGCATCATCACCGCCTGGAACAGGCTTAATGTACCAAGGTGTGGTTTGTACGTAATTCCAAATACCAACCTGGAATATCAGCAATAGCAAGATGTTCAAAACCAAAGGAATCAACAATTTAGGTGACACCAAATTGGCACTTGGCCTCTTTGGTACGATTTTGTGATAGGCATTGGACCATGACATAAATATAGCAATTGGAAGAATAAGAAACAGATCAATCCATAAAAACTGAAAGTCACCCAGATTTGAACCACCTTTATACAGGATTGAGACACTGACAAACTGGATGGCTGAATACAACGACATATATTGGAAACAACTGAAACTTGTAACCAATGAGGCACGACCTTCCCTAATGACATCCAAAACACAGCCAATTTCAAAGACTCTCGAGGTAAATGGAGCTGCAACAGAGGCCTCAGCTTCAGATAAGGAAATACCAACATCAGCAGCTTTCAATGCCCCGCAGTCATTAGCACCATCGCCACAGAACCCCACAGTGTAATCCAGATCTTGCAGTTGTTCCACTAATTCGTGTTTTTCATCTGGCGACATTCTGGCAAATATATTGGCCTTTAACAAGACCTTGGTGATGTAGTAGTCTGAATATAGCTCACACTCGTTTTTCAAAATGTGTCTAAAGACGTCACCAGAAACAGCTAATTCAAATGACTTCAAGGAACCATGTAGTTCTAACGTGTTTGAGTCCAGTTTAACATCTGGATCATTAATATCTCTCCAAGAGATACCTCCAGCGTGTTCATTGAATTCCGGAATAAAGATTATATCGGACCTGACGATACCACACTCTCTACCAACACTTACAGCAGTCAATAGGTTATCACCAGTACACATGACAGTTCTCAAATTAGCTTGTGACAATTGATTCAAGACCGAAGTTGTAGTAGGCTTTAGTCTATTTTCAAAAACGATGAAACCTAGAAACTCGAGATTCGATTCAGCTTCTTCTCTTGTGATCTTTTGTGAGTATAGCCAGTTATTCTTTTTCAAGTTCTTACCAGCACATGCAATTACCCTGTAGCCGTTATGTGTGTAATGATGTAATAGTTCTTCATAATTTTGAGGAAAAGTCTTGGGATCACATATATCTCTAATGACTTCAGGTGCACCTTTAGTAAACACTTGGAATTGATCATAAGCCTTGATAACAACACTCATTCTTCTTAAGTGAGATACAAATTCAAAACTTCTCAAGATACCCAATAACTTTGATTCATCACTCTTTGGGTAAACAACAGATGGTGTGATACCTTGATTTTCTGGTAATTGAGATTCATCAAATCTTTCCTCGTTGGTGGAAGTGAAACCTCTGAACTCTTCTTCATACTCCCAATCTGTGAACTTGAACATTTTATAATCTAGTGGGTCACCAATCAATTCTCCATCGATAACACGAAGAGAATGACAGGACACCAGTGACTTTAATAGATTAGAAAATTTGGAAACCTGATCGACAGTAGTCAATAACTCATCAAAATTTTCACCGGAAGCATGAACACCATAGACATCTAGACCATCTTCAGTTAACGTGCCTGTTTTATCAAAACACAAGATATCAAGTTTACCACCAACATTAACTTTCGTTGGTGCAATACAATATATTTGATTCTTTCTTAATCTTGATAAGGCAAAACTAGTACCAATAGTCAACGTAGCTGGCAATGCAGGAGGCACGACAATCGTTATGATATCCAATGCTCTTAAAATGATTAGATCATAACCTAGTCCCAGTTTGATGAAGTTAATCGTGCTGAAGATGAAACCAAACCCAGCTATCAATGTCATGAAACCAATGTATTTGAATGAATCTTCATAGAACTTGAATCCAGATGGTTTGGGAAACAACATTGAACGCAATAGTGCACCCTTTGTAGTGGAGAAACCAGTACGAGCAACTAAAGCTAAAGCGGGCCCGCCAGAGTTGTGTCTCACCCTGATAATTTTCGTTCCATTGAACAGGTATGATTTGGCCAACAATGGAGAAATCTGAGATCTGTACGAATCTTCAATTAAGGCTTCCAATGTTTCTGGGGCAGCAGGTAGTTTAGAAACAGGAACTGATTCACCAGTAAGCATAGACTCATTCACAATACAATCGCCAGATAGCAGTACTGAATCACAAGGGAATACAGATAATGAAGGGTCGGAAACTTCATAGATATCACCAGGAACCAAGTCAGAAGCGTCCGTCTCCTTCCAGAAGTTGTTTCTCAAGACCCTGACATTGCAGCTGAATCTGGATAGTTCACTTAACCTTCTCATGGTAGCTTTAGTATCTAATAAAGTGTTGATCACCGAAACTAATGATATCAAAAAGATACAGGATGCATAATAGTAATACTGATCAAAAGCCCATAGGATGATTGAGAATACTTGAAACATGTAGAAAGGATGCAACACCTCGTCAACTAATACTTGACTAACAGACTTCTCTTTCAATTCTAGTGTATTCTTATTGAATACCAAGGATCTATCATCGTATGAATCTTTGTTCAGCCCGCCTCTGGAAGGTTCAACCCATTCCTGATCAACCCAGTTAGTGTTAGTCTTGAAGATATCTTCAACTGGAGAATAGAATAGTCTTAAATATCTGTATTCGAAGGAGATTAAGATTGGAATATTTGGATTCAGATCAAGATTGGGTTGTGAGCCGTTTGAATTGGAATTGCTGGCAGAACTGATATCGTCCAAACTTGGAACATTCATGACTGTTGACAAGGCACGATTATACCATTGTCTAGAAACATCAACAACAGATAATTCGCCATATTCGGTCTCAATGACTACCCAGTCAGATTTTGCTAACGGCACTTGTTTACCGTAGAGAGCAAAACGGAATTTTGGGAACCATCTAAAAAATAAGTATGCTAAGCCAAAGGTAATAATACATATTAACTGATAAAATCTGTATCGAATATTGGAAGTACGGTATCCGGCAATACCTAAAACCAAATCTTCTTCAGCGATATAAAACCTTTGAAAATGTAACTTTGCTAGATGTGATGAATAGTAATGATCATGATAATCTGGGTTTAGTTGGTCTTCATGTGAGACATGATGACGATTATGTGACTGCTGTGTTTCTTGCGGGCCTAATTCAAGGTCTTCGTCATCCTCTTCTAGGTCCTCATCTTCCTCAAGTAAGGGACGATTAGAAACCTCACTTGGAATACGGTCCCTGTATGTATGGGCTGAATAACTTGAAGGAGAAGAAACTCTTGTGGCTCTATCAATTGACCCATAGTCATGTACACTAGCGCTTGTAGAGAAACTTTCTCTTCTAAATTCGTCATAAGTTTGACTCGGGTCCCAGTTGGTGTCATAATCAATTGGCTCTTCCACGTTGTCTAAAGTGGAGGACCCTTGGGCGGTTTCGACATCCTCAGGATGGAAAAACTTGAATTGAGAGTGACTATCAATAGATCTGGATCTGGATCTGGATCTTGTTCTAAATCTCGTTAGACTGAGCACTTCGCCATTATAATGACTACCAACTGGTGATTGAAGCGAGGGCTGTCTTCCACGTCGTATAGAACTTGCTGCTGAGCTTGAGATAGATGAGCCGTACTTCTCTTGTCTTCTACCAAAGTAATGATTATGGTGGAATGAACTGATGGAGGAAGGAATGATCTCTGAGGCAGCACCGTCAAACATCTCGGTGAAGTTCTCGTCTATATGTCCCACATTGCTATCTTGCGATACAACAGAGGCCCTGCGAGTTGTGGAAGAGCGTCTTGAGACTCTCGAACTATCCCTCTGACTGGACCTGCGTTGTATATGTGACATCGGTGCACTTTCAACAACCACAGCAGTGCTCCTATCTTGGATTCCGAGCTTTAGTAGGTAACGTTATCTTAGTAAGTTCCTCCTGCCCTAATAGAAGTCGAACAAGTGAAACATCCAAACACCAAGGTCTCTTCTCGAACTTTTAGCTGCAAAAATTTTTCCGATTTCCCTTTCTCCTTCTTCTTTATTTAGTTGAACATTAAACAAAACGAGGAATAATAGTAGTCAACGAAGTGTCATTGACTTTACAGTGGAGAGGTGTTTTTTTCTCCTTCCACATTTTATTCTGGAAACCGTAAGTTGCAAATTAAAACTGTGCACAGCTAGGAATCGTTTTCAGTGCCAAACTGATGAAAACCATGACAACAACAACTTGAATTTCTTCATCCGAAAGTCTAATGTGGAGTGAATCTGCTTTTTAACCCTGATCTTTGGTATTTGAACGTGTTACCTCTTGTATTGTACTGTTTATATCGTTGAACCATTTGACTAACAATTCTTTAGTTTGTGTCAATTATATCGATTTGAATGCACTGATATTTTGCTTGAAAACATTTACTTGTAGTATCAGATTCTTTGTTATCTTGATTCTTGGTTTTGCATCATTCGTGTATAAGGACCTTGAAAGTATTCAGACACGCCTGACAGCATAAGCTACTATCTTCAAAGCATCTCTCACTTTTCTACCCGTTTTAGCTGCGTAATATCACTTTGATTCTTATGCCGATTACATAAGCCCCAAGGCTCATACTCCTTTGTTTCTCATCGCATAAAAAAATTAAAGTGACAGTTTTACAATGAAATACAAATAAATTAACCTAACGTTAAAACTCATCAAAATGTCTCAAGAAAATGAAGTGCCCGCAGTCTGTGAAAAGTGTTTAGGCACAGACCCATATCTTCGGATGATGAGAGAAAGAAATGGTCTTGAATGCAAGCTTTGTACGAGACCTTTCACAGTCTTCAAGTGGGCTCCAGAGAAGAATGGCAAATTCAAGAACACTATAATATGTCTAACGTGTTCGAGACAGCGAAACTGCTGTCAGAGTTGTTTGTTAGATCTGACATATGGTATTCCTATCCAGCTTCGTGACGCGGCTTTGAAGATGGCTGGTGTCGAAGGCATAAATTCATATGAGCCTACCAATGCAATTAGTAAACTATATATCGCCAACAATGAAGAGAAGTTCGATAGGCTAGGAGGTGCTGAGATAAGTTCCAATAGTGAGAAGGCCAGGGAGATATTGACCAAGCTAGCACTTGCATCTAATAACAAGCCAGTACCGAAAAAGCAAAAAGAGGACCTTCCTGCACATATAAATAAGATTGATGTTACGAAGATAATATCAAAGCTACCATTAAACGGTTCCCTAATACCTCCAGCTGATGAATCTATCACATCATTGTTCATATTTGGGATTGATGACTCATTGCCAGAATATAAGATTCAGGACTATTTTGAACAATATGGGAAGATCAAGTCATTCAATTGTCAGCATAGAGCAAAGTGTGGGTATATCACCTTTCAAAATAGAAAGGATGCTGAATCTGCTGCTAGTTCTTTAGGCGAAGCTCAAGAGAAGACTCCAGGTTCTTTGATCATTGACAATATCCCTCTGAAAGTTACTTGGGGTAAAGAAAGACCTTTGGGTTCCACAAGCGGTGAGAAGCTGAAGATCGGTTCAATAGTGTCAAAGGTTCTTAAAAAGTTTGCAAGGGGTCAAGTGGATAGTTCGTCGAAGAAGAGAATCATTGAAGGCAGTAAAGACGAGAAGCCTGCTAAAAGGGTTGCCAATAAAAAGAAAGTTGGTGATGAGAAGATCGAGAAAACTTACTCTTCGGCCAGTTCGAATTATGAGCTCTGACGTCTTCGATGTATACATGTCAACATGAATTGGTTCAGAAATCTATGATTGTTTGTGTAGTTGGTTCTTTACATTGTGAAATTTCTCTTGAGAGTACGTAATAATCATAATCATGATAATATAGAACTTTAGGATCTTGATGAGTAACTCCGAAATCATTTTCGAAAGGCGAAAATGAAATCTCGACTTTGATACCAATGAGGAAGAGAAACATCTCAAGACTTTGATATTCTCACAATGTCGACTTACGAAGGTAATTTCCCATAGATAAATTCTCTCTCAAACAATTACTAATTCAAGAAACTAGAAGAACATGATATAAGAGAAGATAATACTCATACACAAGCCAACTCGAGGACTCACCAGACATTATCTAACTTACTTCACGATTTCTTTGAAAACTCAAACTCTATATCAATCAACCCGGAATATGAACAAGCAGATCAGTTTGCTAGAGCCATCGGTTCTCTTGGTGATATCCCACTTCGTGATCAACTATTAGAACAACTATCAACACAGAAGGACATTGAAGGTGTCAGTCAAGAATATATCGATTCATTGGAACGTATTCCTAAGAAGCTGATAAAACCAGACCAAACATGTTCCATTTGCACTAATGATTTCCTTGATGATCCACATCCTTTGGTTGTTAGATTACCTTGTGAAGGCAAGCATAGATTTGATCTTGAGTGTATCGCCCCTTGGTTGAAAGTTCACTCAACATGTCCCTTATGTAGAAAAGACTTATTAGAGAAGAGGAAGTTCAAAGACCTTCCTGTTGATAGTGAGGAAGAAGAAGAAGACGATCGGGATATGTACAGTTAAAGTAGCATCGTTAGTTATATACATGCATTAAATTGGAACAATTTTGTACAACTCAGTTCTCTTCAATCGTTCTTGCAGCCTTCTCAGATTTATCAACTTTTGTGACCTTTTCATCCTTTTTGGTCTCTATCTGCTTCTCCTCTGTGGCTGTAGCTTCAAGTTTTTCTTCAGGAAGATGTCTCTTGAATACTGGATCGTTCAATAGTTCCTTAACTCTCTGGGTAATCGCTGAATTCTGAACATTTTGACCACCTTGAGTGCCAACTAATGAATCGATGTTCTTGATATCTAAAGCATCTAATTCCTTTGCTAAGTGGATTGGTTCTCTCTGATATGTGTGAACTTTAATACCAACACCGGCATTACTGTGTTTGGCCAAGTATGAAACCCATAGGTCCACAACTTCTGGTGTAGCATCATAAGCTTTAATAACTCTTTTATGGGTCAATCTTAAAAAATTTTCTTTCGATTTGGCATGAACGAAAGGAGCTCTGATAACAGTCCATCTTTCTCTTCTGGTTGGTAAAGGAATGACACCCGTGACAGGGATGTCCAAGTAATAAGCAGCTCTTAAAGCGAAATCACCAAAGAATTCCAAATTTTCATGGTCATATGCACGTAGATGTATTTCAGCAACTAGGTCACCGTATCTTTTTCTATGCTTAAGTGGAGCATAATAATTAACTTCAACGTTGATTGGGATTGGCGTACCTGTAGTTTCAGACACTATTTCTCTTGTAAAAGTCTGTGGATTGTATGGGATTGATGATGGTTTGGATGTAGGTTGAACTTCAGTATCGGCCTTAACGGCACCACGCAGAAGCTTGGAGTGTGTACTAAAAGCACGAAGGCCCTGAACTCTTGGAAAAAAGTTCTTAAGCATTGCCAATGTTGATATGAGGGGCCTATAGAAATTTAATTAGACTTCCTATGCCTTTGTCTCGACCGATTTTCGATTTTTCACTTGTTTAAAAAAAAAAATAGCCAGTACTTTTGGAGCGCGCTAAGTCGGAAATTGCTGTTCACCGAGGAGGAAGTTCCACGTGACATCATACTTTCAGATAAAAATGAAAAAAATATCCATGCGATGAGTTCAAGATGATAGATAAAGTAGATATAAAATCTCGAAATAAGACCATGGGGAAGAGTAGTAAGGACAAGAGAGATTTGTATTATAGGTAAGTTGTTCCTTGTTTCTGAGAGCTTTAATTATGAAATATCTTGCTAACACCTTAACTTTAGAAAGGCCAAAGAAGAAGGCTGGAGAGCCAGATCAGCTTTCAAACTACTTCAGTTAAATGACCAGTTCCAGTTATTTAAGGGTGTGAAGAGAGTTGTTGATCTATGCGCTGCTCCTGGGTCCTGGTCACAAGTGCTATCAAGAGAGATCTTTCAAAAAACTGCGAAGCAAGGACAAGAAACTGGAGCATCACCAAAAATCGTCGCTGTTGATTTACAACCTATGGCTCCAATTGATGGTGTTACCACTTTACAAGCCGACATCACACATCCTAAGACACTGAGTAAGATTCTAGAGATCTTTGGTGGTGAGCCTGCTGATTTTGTCTGTAGTGATGGTGCCCCTGATGTGACTGGTCTACATGATTTGGATGAATATATTCAAGCACAGTTAATTCTTGCAGCTTTACAACTGACAACTTGTTTACTGAGACCAGGTGGTACATTTGTTGCAAAAATCTTTAGGGGTAGAGACATTGACCTGATGTATTCCCAACTGGGCTACTTATTTGAGAAGGTAATTTGTGCCAAACCAAGATCTTCAAGAGGTACCTCTTTGGAAGCTTTCATTGTATGTTTAGGTTATAGACCAAGTACGACATGGAAACCAACTCTAGATTTGAACGTTTCCACTGAAGATTTCTTTAAAGGTGCCAACATAGGAAGATACGAGTTGAAAGATGATTTGGAATACGAAGAAGAACAAAGAGATGTCGCTCCTTTTATCGCTTGCGGCGACCTATCAAGTTATGATTCAGATGCCACATATACGCTAGATGCTGATATAACTAGAGTGAGTTTAGATCCAGTTCAAGGTCCTACTGCTCCTCCTTATAAGCAAGCTCTGGAGAAAAAAAGAAGGGGTGAAATTAAGAGATGATGGTAGTTATGTATTCATGTATCAATAGAAGCTTTTGCATTATTTGTTATCTATGGAAAAATATGACGTCTAGTTTTTGTAGACCTCTACTTTAATACCCTATAATAATTCTGCACGTTAATTTATTTAAAGTCAAACTGTATAAATGAGATACCCATAACTCTAGATTTATTCTCTTTGTTCTTTACCAGATATAGTGGTTTCATCAGGTTTCAAAGTTGGGAACAATAAAACCTCTCTGATAGTGTTAGAATCAGTCAAGAACATGGCTAATCTATCAATACCACAACCCCAGCCACCAGTTGGTGGTAAACCGTATTCTAAAGCATTACAGAAGGTTTCATCAATCAACTGAGCTTCATCATCACCTTGATCTTTTTGTCTAGCTTGCTCTTCAAATCTTTGTCTTTGATCAAATGGATCGTTTAATTCAGTGTAAGCATTACAGATTTCTTTGGTAGCAACAAAAACTTCGAATCTTTCACATAAACCTGGAATATTACGATCATATTTGGCTAGTGGAGACATCATTTGTGGATGACCAAAAATAAAGGTTGGGTTAATACAAGTGTCTTCTAATTCACCAACTAGCTTGTCTAACATTCTAGCGTTGGTTAGTGGTGGTGGGCAGTCCAATTTGTGTTTAATTAAGATCTTCTTCAAAAATTCCCCTGTTTCAGCAGTATGTAATTGATCACCAGGTGGGAATTTGACATCAAAGACTTTTTCTAGTTCTTCAATCATGTTGACTCTTTTCCATGGTCTAGCAAAGTTTAAAGTCAATTCTTTACCTTCTGGACCATCTGGATGATATTTGACTTCGTAAGAACCAGTAATTGATTTAACCATTTCTGAAAACAAGATTTCAGTCATATCCATTAAATCGTAAACATCGGCATAAGCTTGGTAAAATTCACAGGTGGTAAATTCTGGGTTATGGGTCATATCAATACCTTCATTTCTGAATTGACGACCAATTTCGTAAACACGGTCTAACCCACCAACGACTAATTCTTTCAGGAATAATTCTGGGGCAATACGCATGTACATATCTAAAGCTAATTCATTATGGTGAGTGATAAATGGCTTAGCTGTAGCACCACCAGCAATGACATTCATCATTGGGGTTTCAACTTCGATGAAGTTTCTTGTATCCAAGAAATGTCTAATGTATGAAATAATTTTAGATCTGGTGATGAATCTGTCTCTGGTAGAGTTGTTAACAATCAAATCTAAGTAACGTTTTCTATATCTAGCTTCTTGATCTTTGAAACCGAAATGATCGGTTGGTAACATGTGTAAACATGGGGTTAACAATTGAACAGAAGTAGCAAAAATGGATAATTCACCTTCACCACCTTTCTTTGGCTCAGTTCTACCAGGGTAACCTGTAACACCAATGATATCACCTCTTCTTAATAATTCATGAGCTTCTTCAAAGTTTTCAGTTGAATCTTGGGCTTGAGCCATGATTTGGATCTGTTTACCATCATTTTTCAAGACGTAGAATTTCAATTTTGAACCGGATTCTCTTTTAGCAATGATACGACCAGCAACAGAGATGGAAACGTCTTTTAAAGTTTCACCTCTTTTCAGATATGAGTATTCTTCCAATATTTCAGTGACTGATTTAGTAACGGCGAATTTATGAGGATAAGGATTTGGTGATTTGGATTTTCTCAATTCTTCAACCTGTCTTGATCTTATTTCGAAGTATTGGTTTGGAGTTAGATCTTGTAATGTATCTTTTTTCTTCTTCGATGGTTCAGAAGAGGCCTTTTCTGCTTGTTTCTTAGCCTTTTCTGCTCTTTCTGCTTCTTTTTGACGTTGTTTTTGTCTCTTTTTCAATTCAGATTTTGAGACTTGTTCACCGGTGACTTCATCTAAGTGCAATTTTTGCACAGCTTCAGCAACTTCTTCAGCAGACATTCTGAATTATCCTTAGGAAATGACACTTTTTTGGTATCTCTAATCGATGAGTACATGAATTTTTCGACAAATTTTTTTTTCTTTTTAGAACCGAAAAGTCGGAAATGCGAATGAGATTAAAAGGAAATCCGACTATGGAAAAAAAATTTAACCAATGATTACGGCCAATTCATTGGGAAAGCAGTTGAAGTTGGTTTAAAGACGCCAATTTGCACTTTTTTAATCGAAGCATTATGTCTGTTCTAGCTAAAAAGTATGTCGATGCTTTGCTTCTTTGATTTCAAAGTACTAACATTTCAGTAGTAAGGTTGAATACACAGCTCCAACTGTCAAAACTGTTCAAATTGAGTCAAGTGTTGCCCTAAGAATTGTAAAACACTCGTCACAGTCATTTCCAAATGCAGTTTCAGGTCCATTATTAGGTATTGATGTATATGGTGATGTTTTGAAAGTTACACAATCCTTCCCATTCCCATACTACAATGAAGATGGTTCCCCATACAAGATTAAGAGTAACGTTAGATACCAAGAAGATTTAATCAAGGAATTGAAAGAGGCCAAATTATCTTATCAATTGTTAGGCTACTACCAATCCTCAATATCCGGTAAATTCATTTCAGACTCAACTATCGAATCATTGGCTACTTCACAATTACAAAATTCACCAAACTCAGTATTAATCATTCATGACCCATCGAAGGCTAAATATGGAATCTTGAGTTTAAAGGCTTTCAGATTAACCAAAGAATATTTAAATACTTTCATTGATAATAGCTTTCAGGCTGAATCTCTACAAAAGAACGATTTAAATTACTCCAAAATCTTTGAAGAAATCCCAGTTCAAATCCACAATAACCATTTGATCTCATTATACTTATCACAATACTCTCCAGATTACTTTCACAATACCGACTTTTTACAAAACTCCACTGCTAAGACTGAATCGAGTCTTGCTAACTTGGAAAACTTGATAGAATCCACCGAAGAATACAGCAACTTTTACTATCAATTAAACAAAAAGAGAAATGCTCAAACCGATGCCAGCTTACAGGAATGGTTACCGTTAAGTAACAAGATAAGCTACCAAGCTCAAGACACTGAACAGCAGTTCTTGTCTCAGTTCTTGGGTAACTCAGTTATTAAACCATAGATCTTGTTTTTCTATATACTGAAAAAATAAATCTGATATCTCCGTGAGCTGTTGCTACTGTAGTTTCGAGATGATGAAATTTCAAAGAAAAAATCGTATATTTAAAGGGAAAATTATATCAAGAGCCTTTTATCTCGGACTCCACTTTTTTTCACCAAAGATGGGTAGACCAAGAGTAAGTTCATCGTCTTCAGCATAGGAATATTATGAAGTTCATCAAATACTAACGGAAAACTATCAGCTTATTATCCTCATCAGACACGGTGAAAGCGAAGGTAATTGTGATAAATCTGTCAATAGGTACATACCTAATCACAAAGTTCAGCTCACCGAAAGAGGTCATTCTCAGGCTAAAGCTGCTGGTGAGAAATTGAGATCACTATTAAAAGAGGATGACTCCGTACAGTTTTACACATCTCCTTACAAAAGAACAAGGCAGACCCTTGATGGATTGATAGATGGGATCAAGGACACACATGTTTCATACAAAGTTCACGAGGAGCCAAGAATGAGAGAGCAAGATTTTGGGAACTTTCAGAGTACAACAGAAGAGATGGAAGAGATCTGGAAAGATCGTGCACATTATGGTCATTTTTTTTACAGGATTCCTCATGGTGAAAGTGCTGCTGATGTGTATGATCGATGTGCAGGGTTTAACGAGACTCTATTCAGACAGTTCCAAAGTGACAGATTCCCATCAGTGCTTGTACTTGTGACACATGGTATATGGGCTCGAGTCTTTCTGATGAAATGGTATAGATGGACTTTTGAAGAGTTTGAATCTTTAAAGAATGTTGGTCATTGTCAGTTTCTAATAATGGAGAAGAACTTGGAGACTGAACGTTATACATTAGTTACTAAGTTACACAAATGGAAAGAGGATAAAGAAGATGCTGCTGAGTTTAATGAGGAGATCAAGTCGGAAGTTTTGAAGAATACAACTAGTTACACAGAGATTAAATATAAGGCACTTTTGGAGACGGATGAGGAGACGCTTCGGGCCCAATTGGAAAAGGAAAAGCAAATCAAAGAATTATTCAAGAATTCAATCAAGTAATGTGATGTTCTTTATAACTTATCTTACAGAGTTGAACTCTCAATCTATTTATTCTAACCGTTCATTGTCCATTACCTGTAATTAATAGTAGTATCCATCCAACACATGATGTATATGACAGCTATTATGGCCTCGGTAGGGTAAATACTTTTGCCCGAGCCATGTCGTGCACCAACCGATCCCGGTGGTGTGGTGACTGAAGGTGAATTGTATAAAAGAAGGATGAAATCACCAACTTGTACTTCTTCTCTCTTTCGTAAGGCGTTGATATTGTATCTCAAACACATCTTAATACAAAATGGTATGCTTTCCATCCAATTGAGTCTTGCCATTGGAACATCTACTAACATTGACCTCCTTCTCAGGCTCGTAAATTCTTCGTTGGTGGTAACTTCAAATTGAATGGTTCCAAAGCTTCAATCAAGGAAATTGTTGAAAGACTAAACACTGCTACTTTAGACCCAAACACTGAAGTTGTCATTGCTCCTCCATCAACATACTTGGACTACACTGTTCAATTAAACACCAACAAACAAGTTGAAGTCTCTGCTCAAAACGCTTATGTTAAGGGTTCAGGTGCTTATACTGGTGAAATCTCTGTTGAACAAATTAAAGATGTTGGTGCCACTTGGGTCTTATTAGGTCACTCTGAAAGAAGAACCTTGTTCGGTGAAACCGATGAATTTGTTGCTGAAAAGACCAAATTCGCTTTAGACCAAGGTTTAAAAGTTATCCTAGCTATTGGTGAAACTTTAGAAGAAAGAAAATCTGGTGTCACTGACCAAGTTAACCAAAGACAATTGACTGCTGTTATCAAGTTAGTCAAGGACTGGTCAAAGGTTGTTATTGCTTACGAACCAGTCTGGGCCATTGGTACCGGTTTAGCTGCTACTCCAGAAGATGCTCAAGAAACACACAAGGCTATTAGAGACTTCTTAAGAAAAGAATTAGGTGACAAAGTTGCTGATGAAACCAGAATCTTATACGGTGGTTCCGCTAACGGTAAGAATGCTCCAACTTTCAAAGATAAAGCCGATGTTGATGGTTTCTTAGTTGGTGGTGCTTCATTGAAAGCTGAATTTATTGACATTATCAACTCTAGACAATAAGCTTCCTCCTAATGTTCTTAGTACAATAACGAATGTAAAATGACTACAATTGATTGATAATTCGGTAATGATATATCGTAGCATGTGCTGGTGATGTGACGTAAATTCAATCGCATATACTATTCGAGGTGTAGAGTCGGAAATTGAAGTGCCATCATTGATCATAACAAAGGCTCATCTTGGGAAGGTGTTGAAAGCATAAGTGGGGTCATAGGAACCTCTTGGCCTTGAACAGGGCGTATAGTCGGGCTGTTAACAGTATTCACAGTTAGCGTTGAGGTTGTACCATAAGAGTTATTCCTCACTAATCCAGGAAACCCATGTTGTCTTTGTAAACTTCCCGGTAATTGTTGATTCCCTAGATAGAAATTTGACGGAGACCCACTAATCGAAGTTGGACCAAAGTGTGGTGTTTCTGGAACCTGGATTCTTTGAATTGGAATTCCCTGTTCCGGTTGTCTGGGGCTTTGTGGAACTTGTTGCTGTGAAGATCTCCTTTGGTTGAAGTAGAAACTTGGATTACGTTGTTGATGGAAAGAGGCCACACGGCTATGTGAGAAACTAGTTTTTCTTGAATGTGGGTTTCTTTTTGTCGTTAAATCATCCTGATCCTTGTTTAGTGATAATAGTGATATGGTGCTTAAGCTAGGAAGTAATCTCCCATTGCCGGTTTCACCTGAAGTGGCTAATAATTTTGGAGAATCCAAGCCTTGAGCATCATCATCAAAGACGGCCACTTCATTATCATATGGTGAGGACCCAAGTTGAACATTCTGCAAAGGACGCTGTGTTGACACACTGAAGGTAGATGAGGTCGAAGAAGAACGGGAGCTTCTTTTATTGTACGGTGATGTTTCTTTGATAGACAACTGGCTGAATTCTCTGGCAATTTCCTTAGGAACCATTGTTGAGTTCGATAATTTGAAAGGGGACATGTATGGATTTATGTGAATGAGTGATTTTTTGTTTCCAAGTTCTCTGGATAGTTGTTTTGTGGCTAAAAGAAGACTGGGAAATGGGTTATTTTTTATGGTTGTCCTTCACAATTTTGTAGTTGAAGCACTTTATTCGGTCTGTTATTTTCAACTTTTTCTTTCTTTCAGATTTTAAGATAGGTGCTAAATAAAATTTCAATCGTTGCTTTTTTTATTCCCTAAAATGGAACTCAACTCGAGTGTTGGGGATACTAGGCACAAAACCAATGCCAACATCCATTTATACAGATCCAATACTCAGGGGCAACTACATAATGACACAATGAACACGAGAATCAGGCTGTACATTTTCCCTTGGTGACCTTATCACCTTTTATTGTTTTTAATATGATGGACTTGTACGAAAGCCGAAACTTGTGAGTACCTAGTCACCTATTCTTTATTATGTACCGTAAGGTTCTTATTACTGTACAGCACCATCAGGACGGATACACATCCCGACCTTACCCTAATGAAGCATAAGAATACAAGAGAGCTACAGACCGCGTTGACCGTAGAAACTCCAAAACCGTATACTAGAATAATACATAGACTCATTTGCTCTCCTCTCATTTCTTTGAAACCCTTCTCTTTCTATTCTTAGGATTCTTGTGAGTTCTGTAGTGTTGCATGCAATTGTCATGTCTTGCAAAACGAGCATCACAACTAGGAAACGGGCATACATGTTTCCTCTCCCCCGTATGAATTCTGGAATGTCTAGCTAAATGTCCTGAAGTTGTAAAAAACTTCTCACATGTTTTGCACTTGTATTTTCTTGTGTTCTTCGTCTCATGTGCCAATTCTGCAGTTTGAGAGATCGTGCTATCTGCTTCCTGAATAGGGGATGTATTATTGGAATTGGATTCCATGGACTGTGGTGATAAAGGTTGATTAGAAATGACGGAATTTGACTTTGTAGGTGGCGATACCACTAGCGACTGTTCAAATGGTATCGAGGAGCTCGAAAGCTTAACAGTGTTTTGCTCTTCATTTTTGCTGTAATTATTGAGTAGTTGTAATCTTTGGGGATCAGTGATGTAAGAGACTGAATAGCTGTTTATATCTGAAGGCAGCAGCACTGGAATACGTTGGTGTAAATCGAGTTTGTTGAACACTATGCTGCGTGTGGGTGGACTAGCTGTTGGGCTTGATCTTGTGAAGTTGTGGTATTCATGTTGGGATTGGACTTGTTGAACGTCGCGTAGGATGGCAGAAATAGGGGGCAAAGAAATGGAGCTTTTTATTGGAAGGTTGAGAGCATCATTATGTCCTGCAATGGAGCTGCTATTAGGTTGTGATATGGAGTATTTGCTCAAGCTTAACACGCTCATTATGTTCTATTTTCCAAGTCTATTCAGGGACAAGAAAAGTGTCATGCTTTTTTAAACCCCGTTGCCAAGAAGTTTTTTTTTCCAAGGGCGCAGAGCTGCCTTAAATAAGAGGAAAAATGGTGAACCCACTATTTGGGGGGGAAGACTGGGAAAAACTTCACAGTAAAGACTCGACATGTGGGACAAAAGACATTTTTAGCCGAATTTTTGTCCTATATTTTTTTTTTGAAGTTCGACTCAGCGGACAACATTCTCCATTACTCTGCGGAAAATTTCGTGTCCCCAGTGGACAAACAATCGATCCGAAAAAGCGATCCAAAGAAGTAGCTATCTGTTCAGTGACCACGTTGTCAGTGGTCAACGGACGGGAAGGAATTCTGCATTCTTTTAAGGTATATGCTACAGTAAACGAATAGCTCTGGAAAGAAAAGTCTCAAGGTACTCAGATCCCGGATCATGTTTCGACATACTTACATCAATGACAAAAGCCTTCACGTTTGTTATAAAAAGTTATGAATTGAGGCTCGTTCTCGTTCTGTGATCTGGATATCGAAATTTAAAATTTCCGGTAAGAGTTTGCAATAGTTCTTGCAAGCTATTTATCATATACAGTTGTGGTGCATATTCGTAAAAGAAACGTAGGTGTATAGAAAGTAGATAGTAGGTCTTAAAGGGTCAGAATACTGGGGATTAATGTGACGTATTTAGGAAAGGATTGGATATAAAGGTTGAGCGATGAGAAAAGAGCGATTGTGTAGTGAAGCTTGAGGCGTTAATGATCAGGCTGTGAATACATCTGCAAACCCATCTCTGTAAAGATCGTGCCAACAGTCGTCAGCAACTGGCAACCAGTCAATCCAAATAACCACCTTAAATTAAAACAAGCTTCAATACCTCACCGCGCGCGCTAACAGAAAATTAGGGGCTTCAATGTTATGTACCTTGATATTTACGAAATCGCGCAATGCTTTTCGTTGGTCATGATCAATGAGAATCTGGATCAGAATGTCTTATTCGCTTACTTTCATGGAAAAGTGTAGATGATGGGGCACCACTATAATAGTACAGCAATCTGTCGATCCCCACGGTGTGTCTGTATGATAGACTTTTCAATTTTCCTGGTAATATTTGAAATCAAGATCCAGTTCCTAGCCAATCGGCTACAAATGTCCAGGGTCCGTCCAATAGTATACGGCTTGGAGTTAGTCCTCCCGGTAACCGGATAACGATCCGGAATCCCCGATGATTGAGTCTTTCCATTTTTGAAAATTGCTTCGCTGTAAAATTTCTACAGAAAAAAATCAAGGCGAAGAAAAAGCCAAGAAAAGATTACGGTTTAACAAAGACCCTTTATAACTAGACCCTTTGAATGAAAATTTGAAGCCCTAGTCACTCCCTGGAGAACCTGGATAAGGAGAACCGGAGGCCCCAGTAGTGTGTTTTTGTCAGAACTTTCTAAGTAGGTTATTTTGTAGAATCTGGGAAGGGGCCTTGGACTATGACGTTGCTACTTGTCTCTTCCCCTGTCCCCAAAAATTTCTTTTTTCATGCCTAATTCTGGGACATTCATAGTCTTATAGGGGGTTCGGATATACGTTTTTCTTTCGGGACAAATGGGCATGCGCTTCGCATTGAAACAGAGCTCAAAAAAAGAGCTCACAACCTCCCACAATTGATACCAAAGACTCCGCCTTCACAGCGGGTAGGTTTGGTACTTGAAGTGTAAATTTTGTCATCCACAACTATTTATAGTTTGTGCGATACGGTTTTCAATAGTTTTTCGACCCGATAAGCAATGGGACAAATACGATAGTTGAACCTTCCTTCATCGGAAATACCACAAAGGTGAGTACTATTAAGTTTTAGCTAATTATAGAATGATCTCTATATATCTTAGATATAAGTCTATAGTGTGTAATATGCCATATTTTGGATTACTGGTAGTAGTGAATAGTGATCTCACCTTATGCACTTTCATAAACTGTGCTCACTGTTTTTTTCCCGTTGTCTGACACATATAGCTGACCATCCAACGGTTGATCTTGAAGAAACTCCACGATCCCCCTGTCCTGATCATCAGTGTCATCCTGTATGGTCTTGGCCAATCTATTAAAGTTCCAAATAGATATAACCCCCACAATTAGACTTGCTGGCCATCCAAACTTCCATTCTGGTGCAATCTTTACTGGATAAACCCACCAAGCTAATAATGGTATAATCAATTGTGATGAAGTCATCATTGATCCAATAGCCAATGCATTAAGCTCTGAATCATGTCTAAATATCAAATTTGCAAACGAAAGATACAAGGGGGATGAAATGCTGATAGTGGAACTAATAAAGTATCCAAAGAATATGATCACATGGTCCTTTATACGTGAAGTCATCAGAATTGATAAGAATAGTGGTCCTGCAATGGCAGATGTATATAACACTTCGAGTGGTAACCTGTTACTTAAATAAGAGCTCAAGTACACAAATGTTAATGCTAGGTAATCATGAATAGTGGGATAAATGTTAATTTGTGGAATGGTGAATGTTTCCTGTGCTTTCATCCATAATGATAATGAACCAGTTGGATTCCAAATGAAAGAATTCATGGTGAATCCTAAAGTGACTGCAATTAATCTCCAATCAGTGAAACCGCGCTTGAAAGTATACCAGGTCAACTTACGTGCCTTTTTGATACCAAACCTGTTACTTCGCTCCATGATTAGCATATACTCGTCATCATTGAAGTAAAACTTCTTCCCTGACTCAGGAATCCCAGGCCACAGAAGAAATCCCAACAGTGCAATTGGAACCGTAATTGCAAAATCCAAACAAAATAACCATTGCCAGCTTCTCATACCGTAAACACCATTCAAATTCTTGAATGCGAAGCTCTGCAAATTACCAGATGCAATGCTAGCCAATGCTGAGCTTGTAAACCAAACACCAGATCTCAGGAACAACTCACCGCTGCCGTTTTCTGTTGATGCATTATAGTATTTACCCAATACAAAATGTAATCCAGTGAACACAGGACTCTCAAAGACAGCGGTAAAGAATCTTAACACATAAAGTTGATTGACATTTGTCACTTGACTCTGTAATAGTGTTAAAAAAGCATATAAAACTTCAAAAGATGGTAATAAGTACTTGGAAAACTGCGGTCTTGATAGTAGTAACACACATGGTATTTGACCTAATGAATAACCGATCTGATAAATAACAGTCAGTTCGTTCAGCTCATTTCCATACATTGACAAGTCCTCTTTCAGTCCGGAAACATATGCAGTCCTTAGATTGTTGGCATCAAGTGATTTACTGAAAAAAGTCAGGAATGAATACGTCAACAGCACCAGATCTAACTTCTTTAACAGCTTGCGTTCCCTTTCTGGCAAATGACTGGGATACCAACCCATTTTCAACAGACTTATCACCAAACTGACCGTCCAATGATGGGCTGAATAGAAAACATTGTTATCATCCCTTTTATTTTTTGTATCTGAAACAGGAGTGTTTACCTTCGCTATGATCTCTAACTATGGCACAAAATGTCACAATTCTCGCTGTCTTGCTTGAAGACGTTGCCGCTCTTTTGCCCTTTTAGAAAAATTACACGAAGCATATCGAGCGTCTTCGCGAACTTGTGCATTTTGATTTGGCGCGATGATTTTTTGTTTTGAAAATCAACTCGAATAGGAGAAGTTAAAACATACTGAATAACTATCAAAAGCAGTTTATTTCTTTGTGTCTTCCCTTCTGACTCACTTACACTACCATCATACACACCATAATGGCCGGCACATTTGTATACGAACCTACAAACGAGGAAAAGGACAAGGACTCATACTTCATCGTTGCCAAAATCAGAAACTTCTTTTTGAGTCTGTACTGGGCCTACTACATCCATTTACCTTACTACTTGATGAAGAACGAAGAAGCTTTCATCCTTCATACATTTTTCCTCACAATCTTTGCCCTTTCCATATACGCTATCTTCTCCTACCTACCATCAAGTCTATTCCATCTCTTTAGTAGAGGTTACTACTACTTGACGGGGGATGATTTTAGAAACTTGCTAATAAATTACGGTATCAAGGCCTCCACTGAATAAAATCACTGGTGATCTTCACTTCACCTAATAATATCTACAGCTTAATAATACTAATTCTACATTTCTTTCTAAATTTATGTATCATTGTGTAGTTATGCTTGCTGTTGCAGTAGATTGGTTCAAAGACCTAAGAATGATTTTCTTTTCTCAGACTTTTTCTCTTCTACTGGAATTCTGGATCTTGATCTTGAACGCTCATGGGAGTTCCTTTTAGACGAAGACCTTCTTAGGCTCACTGAGCGTCTTGAGTGTCTCGGCTCATCCATTTCATCATCTCCAATCCTCTTTTCTTTATCTAAATCCAATTCTTCAAAATCAAGATTTAGCCTCTTCAATTCTAACGACTTTCTTTCCTGGCTCAAGGTTGAGCTGCTTTTATTACTTTGTGTGAAAGGTGCACTATTTTGTGATGATTTACTGGTGGTTCTGGATTTTGGAACCTGCATCTCTTGAACTTTCAATTCCCCTTCGCTATCTGTATCTGTATCTGTATCATCCTTTTCTAATTCAACAACATTTGAATCACTCTTTTCAACAGTTTGACTAGATATACTCGATCTAGCTTGACTTTTTCTTGAAACCTTAGTACCGGAGAATTCCATATCTAACAAGTCAAGGTTTAACTGAGGTCTCGGTTTCACCTTGGATTTCACATCCAAATCAATCAGCTTCTCCTCCTGGGAGACTATAATCACTGGGGATCTGATATTGTTTGATGTGTCTCTCAGCATATTAGCTGATTCTGTCTCAGTTTGGATCTCTTGCGGTAATTTCTGAGCAGTCTGTGATTTGACCTGTTGATCAGGCTGATACGTCTGATATTGTTGAAGCTGTGAGTGAGTTTGAAGACGATAACCATATGAAGCCTGTTGTGGCACCTTAACAGTCGTTTGTTGGTAATATGCGGCCTGTGGGTACGGTGGTTGATTCTGTGGGACTTGCTGTTGCGCGTGCTGCTGCTGTTGATGATAAGCCAAGGTCTGTTGCTGCTGAAAAGCGAAGGCCTGCTGTTGCTGAAAAGCAAGGGCCTGCTGTTGGGCGGATTGTGTATATTGAGCCCAAGGATTCTTACCTGACGATTCCGGTTTGACTCTTTGGTCATATACGGAAGAAGGAGATCCATAGGTTGTCTGAGAGGGATGCGGAAACGGGTTTGTAGTCTTGACGGGGAATGGATTCTTACTAACTGGCGAAGCGTATGAAGCAAAGCTATCAGTTGGATATGGAGCCTCGGGGTTTGAGGCCCGCTTAATACTATCATTGCGTGGCACTGGTGTAGATCTCTTGGATGCTTCAAACTCAAAAAGACTGTCAAATGTATTGCTCTTCGCACCTGCGGTAAATGGGGGATTGTGAGAAGCTTCTGGCCTGTTCTCAGATAATTGAGATGTCTCTGGTGTGTTTTCCTTGTGGAAAACACCATCAACCTCTAAGTCTTTGACATTATCCTGCTGATTTGGTACAGCCCAAGCTTCGGTATGAGCAAGCTTTAAGCCTAGACTTGAAGTCCCCTCGTTAACTTCTATAGTTGCTTTTACTTCTTCTTCTCCATCCACTTTGGTTGTCTTTGATTTGGCGGAAGCAGTTCTTGAAACCGAGCTTGATGTCACGGCAGTTGACTTGTTCGTTTCATCATCCTTCAAATCAATGAATTTCTGACCAGCAATGCCCTCATCTAAGCGTTCGATGTCTGGGAAACGCTCTTCAACATCACCAAAGTCCTGAAGAAGTGATGAATCGGCGTCCAAGAGCTCTTTAGCGTCATATTCCTCTCCATCGCCAAACTCATTACCTAGCGATTTCAGATCACCAACACTTGATTTGGAAGACCGTGTTAACTCCAGAGGTCTGGCATTCAGTATTGATTCTTTAGTCTTCTCACCAATCAATGCTTGATTGTCCAACCCATCGGTCTTTGCAGTCTCCTTCTGTGGTTGTAGTAGTTCAGGTTGAGATTCGGCTTGCTGCTGTAGTACTAATACCTTCCGTTTTTTTTCATCTTCCTGTTGTACCAATAATTGTTCTTCAAGAACCTTCTGCTGCTGTAGATACTGCTGCTGTTGTTGCTGCTGAAGCTGGAGTTGCTGCTGTTGCTTCTGTTGCTCGATTTGCAATTGCTGCTGATAAGAAGCATATGCCTCAAAGTCATAAGGACCAGCGCCGTAGAAGTCTTTGACTGTCAGTGGCTTTTCACTAATTTTACAAATCTCATGAATCACTTGATAGATGTTAGGTCTCAATTGTGGATTAACCTGTAACATGATAATGATTAAATTCTTTAGCTTGGAAGAATACTTTGGATGTGCTGGAAATTGGAAGTAACCATGTAAAATAGCCAAATTACCCTGTGTCTCAAATGGCGTCGTGTAGTATAGTAATTTATATAGAAGGACCCCTAGTGCCCAGATATCAGACTTGTTATCGATGGGAATATTTCTGTATAGATCAATCATTTCTGGTGCTCTGTACTGTGGTGTGGTGTTATGGATTATGTCATTAGAAATGTATTCAAATTCATCTTGTGATCTCGGTGGGTGAATGTATGCTGAACTTGAACCAAAATCAGCTAGCTTAAAATTATGATCAACATCAATAAGTACGTTTTCAATCTTCAAGTCTCTGTGAATCAAGTTTAGCTTGTGCATGGAGTAAACACCAACTGATACTTGGTACATAATTTTGGTGATCTGTTCAAAATTCAGCTTAGTTTTCAGGTGTGAATTCATGTAATCCAACAGACTTCCATTAGGGCAATACTCCATGAGAAGGAGAACTTCATAAGTCCCATCTTCCAGTTTCTGAGCATTAGAATCATATAGCTTCACAACGTAGTCACTCGTAGATAGTTGTTTCATGGCCTCGACTTCCTTTCTCAGTAAGTTCAAGTCCGCCTTTGACTTCACGATCACCCTCTTCAAGACACCAATTTCCCTCTCGTCTTCAATTGGAGTATACTTCACAGTGTATATGTGAGCGAACCCGCCTATTGATTAGTTATTAGTATATCCGGTAGTCCAAAGAACAGTTTTGAGGATTTTTCTACTCACCTTCTGCCAGATACTTCACAATCTCAACGTCATGACCCCCGACTTTGAGTGATGTCCCCGGGTCTAGTTTCTTCATGATCAGGCTCTAGCTTAAGTTCGCCTGGTGATGCCTTTATTTGTGTGCAAGAAGCTGAAGATCTTCGCCCCTAGAACACAGCCAATGCAGCGGAATCAAGCTTTAGCGCAGATGTTTCATTTTTTGGCCTCCAACATTATTGTGTGTTATATTTTCGAAGCCTAAGAAAACATCCGAACACCGACAATACGTCAAAATATTTTCTACGTGGCATCAAAGCCATCATTAACTCATTAAACATACTCTATTCTACTTATCGACAGTCATAAGGACTTCCTTCAGTAGTGTTTGGATTTCATCCATCGTAAAAGGGATAAAGACCAGCTCAGTTCCAGCCTGATCTTTTGTTAAAATAGCCATCTTATGCTCAACAAACTCCATCAGCATTGTTCTGAAATTAATTTCATTTGAAGAAATGAACTCTTCAACACACAAAAGAAAGAACTTAGTGAATTCAAGTGCATGCTTGGCTGAACCTTTCAGACTGTGACTCTGTGCATCTTTCTTCTTTTCCAAGTCCTCCTCCATGTGCGATAATTGGTTCTCAGCCAAAACTCTATACAGGTCTCTGGAGCTGCTAGTTAAGGAAGCCAAAACAAATTTAGCACCTTTAGCCCCTGATGATTTCTGTGTTCTACCAAGAGCCAGGGGATCACGGAACGACGTCTCTGTGATGTAATCACTATAATTGGTTATGTTGTGCCAAATGAAGTTGAACTTGGACAGCATATCAGAGTCCCACAGTAATGGTGCATTAATGTGGTCAACTGATGCAATGACTTTGACCTGTTGAGACGATGACAGCTTTGCAATATAGCTTTGAACTTTCTCGTCTCTCAAGCTCTCACCATCTAGGTTATGAATCAAGAGTATTAATTTGGGACCGTCAGATTTCTTCTTCAAGTGATCAACAATGAAGTCAACAGCTTCGCCCTGCCTCTTTGGTACCTTCTTCTGCAACTTCAGGGATGACAAAACGTGCTGTAGTATTTCATTCAATTTAAGAGCAGGGTTGTAACCATTGACAACTACCACAGGTACATCGAAGAAATCCAACAAATAATCTTCAACAAACGACAACAGGAACTTCCTTTTCGAGCCGATACCAAAAAAAAGTAAACTGAAATTCTCCTCAAGTTCAAATCGCCACTGAGTGTACAGTTCTTCGTACTTCTCGTTCAGTGCTGCCCTTCTTGTGTTATGCAGGAACCCACTAAACATCAACAAACTGTTAAACTCGTCATAATCAATCGCAGGAGCTTGAACCATAGAGTTGTTTGAGGGTTTCACTTTGTGGCTATGCTGGTCAAAGAAACCATCAGGACCGTCAAGGAACAGCGCCTTGTCATCATGTTTACCCTCCATAAACTCCTCCTCATCTTCAATGGTAGGTAAGGGGGACGCCACAAAATGAGGATTGTGCAATGGTAAGTCAAACGGTTTTGATTTCCTTGGTGTTCCGTATGGTGTGGTTTCATTTGATGCTGCTGCTGACTTAGACTGAATAATAATTTTCTCTGCAACTCTGACATTCTCCTTGTAATCTTCATCATCACTATCTTCAACTCCGTCTTCAAGAAGTTTAGAATATAGAGTTCTGTTGGCCCTTTTCCGAGCAGACCTATCTTGATCTTCTCTTTTGTTTATCTTTCTTGGTGATCCACCTCTACCAGTAGGTGTCTTATTCGGTGAATAGCTCAAAGTGGAGAATATACCTCTTTTTGAAGGCGATGTAGTGGAAGGCAGGTCCAATAACCCAATTCTCTGCTTCTTTGGGCTTGAAAAGGCCTCTGCACGTAACAACCTTTCTTTATTGGCCACCTCTATTGTACTCTTCTTGCCCCTCTTTTTTCCTTTTGACTCATGGTTGTTCAGAAACAAAAAGTTGGTTCCTAGCTCTTCTGGATCCTCATCAGGAATTTCAGTGATCATACCAGCTTGTTTCTTCTCTGTACTCTTGAATGTTCGTTTTGCAGGTAGTTCATAATTGTCTAAAACCTTAATTTCATCTTTGTCACCTGTACTCCCACTTGCACTGTGGCTATAGCTGGAATCTTCAAGATCAGCTCTGATCTTCCTTGGACGCCCGCGCCCTCTGCGAATTCCATCAACTATTTTAGGCGTGTATGTTGGTTTGAAATTGTCATCAGAATCATCATCAACATGAGCTGCATTTTCACTGTTATAACCTTCATCACCTGAGGTCTCTTCCCCAAGTCTCACTCTTCTATGGATTCTTCTTTTGGTTCTTCTGATACCATGCTTAGCAACGTTTTCTTCCTTTGACAGAAATATACCATCACCTTCCTGTACCTCAACGACTTTCACATCAAGTCGCCTGAAGCTTGGAGATGGAGGGCGTCTTGGGCGACCTGGATACTTTGGAGACCCGAAAGGTCTAACATCAGATAGTAACTCTAGGTCTTCCTTTGGTTTACGTCCTCTGGTTGTGGTTGGATCCCTGAAAAGCATGGCAATGCGTTCTTTTTTTGTGAGCGACTCATCTATAACTTTCATCTTGGCCTTGGCTTTCGAATTTGGTGTTGAAGGTTTAGCCCGGGTTGAGTTTGGTCTCTGTTTTGATCGACGTCCTCTGAATGATCCCGGTGTATGATGGTTGGCATTTAGAGCTGGAGACAATCTAATGCTTTCATTGAAGGTTTCTTTTTTGATAGCTGGGGTCGAAGACACAGACCTCCTCTTGGAAAAAGGAACTAGTGTATGATCCATGTCGTTATTAATTGGGATGGATGGTGTTGAGCCAAAATCGTCAACAACCTTCACTGTCTTCGTAAGATTCTCCTGTTTCAGATTTGATAGTTTCATAGCTTTCAGCAAAGCGATATCATTTTCACCATCGCTGTCATCAGCATCTATAACTTTACCAATTGTTAATGTCTTTGATCTGTGTGTAGCTAACGTTGATCTTTGTGTCTCGGTTTCATGATCTGGATCTTTGGGCGCACTTTTCCTTTGCTTAGGTTTATCTTTGTCAGTTGTCGTTGAAGAACTGAGACTATTAGTCACTAAAACACCAGCCGGTATTCCGGATGGGCTGCCATTCTGCAATAAATTTTCACCACCATGCTCCAATAGTATGGTGTTTTTCACTTCAGATGCAGTCTCTGGATTCTCAAGGCCAGTTAGAGCGTCCTCAAAGTTTTCATCATTGTCGCACATGATCTGATGTTCCTCGAGTTTTCAAAATCTCTAACCACACCTATTAATTGGCTAGGTATCTCAACTCAAAGCAATTCGTTTAGATCTAAATCTCAGAAAGTTGGTACATCAGTATTGTCTGAATCTAAGCTGTGTTTTCACCTGAGGAATTCTCTTCGTGGGCTGTGGCCCAACCATCTGGCTAAAAAAATCTTTGTAATTTTCCGATCATCATCATATAGTGCCTACCAGATCATCTCATCAAAAGCAGTATCTCTTTTTCAGTTATTATTCTTCTGCATACACCTCCATGCTTTCATTTTGTCCAAACTGTTCCAATATGCTTCTGGTATGTTTTTAGTAACTCTAAAAGGTTTTATAGGCCTCAAATAATCAACTCACGGTACTAACTAGATATCTAGATCTCCACTGCGGACAATGGTATCCATAGGCTGAACTGTCCTACCTGCCCCTACGACTTTCCAATCGAAGGTGTCGAGATTTTTGATAGAAAGGAGTTACCGAGAAAGGAAATAGATGATGTTTTAGGTGGTGATGGTGCCTGGGATAACGTTGATCAGACTACTACACAATGCCCTGTGGAAAGTTGTGGTAATGATAAAGCCTATTTTTTCCAATTACAAATTAGATCAGCAGATGAGCCTATGACAACTTTCCTTAAGTGTGTTAAATGTGGCCATCAATGGAGAGAAAACTAGGCGAAAGGTTGATCCTGCTATTTCGTTTGCATATTATAGAAGAAAAGTTGTTTTATATTAGGTTTGAAGTTTTGGTGTATTGTTATTATCTTCATATTATTTTATTAATGAATGTTTTTACGGGTTATCTTGTTCATTAGTTTTCATTACATTGTCCATATATTAGTTTTGTCATATCAATGATGGCGTCTCTGAGCAACAACTCAAACCAGCACCAAAGAATCCAAAGCCGACATCTTTTCTAACCATTTGTCTAATAATATCTGCAGTATGACTTAATTGTTTGGAACCGTTGAGGTACACTGATGACTTATCAGATAGAAATCTGCCATTAATCTGCACATCGTCGACATCAGTGTGAATCACGTCTTCATCTTCAATGATAGTATCTTCTGAGTCTTGTTTTATGTCTTCCATGTATGAAATTAAGGTAATATTCATATGCAGGTCTGTCTCTTCTCTTGTTTCAATGATTTCCGGTGTATGTATAATCGCTATCGCTTCAGCTGCGGCATTTACAACCTCAATTTCACCCTCATCACCGTGGTTTAGTCTTGGTTTCTTATTTCTTGATTCGTCTACTTCTTGGCTGTCCAAATTTTCATTCGCATTGCTAACTGCAGATCCTAATTTCCATACTGCATTGGTTACCTCGATGATTTCTAAATCTTTGTCGTTCAGGCTGTCAGTTTGCAACTGATTGCCTCTAGTTCCTCCAGTACTGAAAGTGCTATGTGTTGATCGTTGAGTCAATTCCAGACGTCTGTTTATTCTTTCCATTTCTAAATCATTATCATCACTGTCTTCATTGTCTGTAGATTGGCTATCATCATCTGACCCTCTTCGTGCGGCTCTCCAGTGTAAACGGCCTGTGTTCTCAGAGTTTCTAGCGACAATATACTGATGCTTTCCAATCAGGCAGTCACCTCTTCTCTTCAAGTGCATGTACATTTCATCCTTTAACGTTTCTTCCTTTGGTAGATTTGCATCGAGGAATGCAAATTTGTTTTCCATTATTCCCTTGAATGATGGTAAATCGTTC
This sequence comes from Taiozyma yuanshanica, assembly GCA_030569295.1. Taxonomy (NCBI): domain Eukaryota; kingdom Fungi; phylum Ascomycota; class Saccharomycetes; order Phaffomycetales; family Wickerhamomycetaceae; genus Taiozyma; species Taiozyma yuanshanica. The sequence continues at coordinate 956,128 of JAJMKP010000001.1, forward strand.
AGACTCTTTTCAAAAAATTGTCTGAAGGAGTCTCTCAGCTCCAGCTTGTTGATTGTTTTCGGTGGATGTTCAATCAATGGCGGATGATTGTATAGAAGAGTATAAATTTGGTCATAAGTGAATTCTGTGCCTGTACATAAATCACCAAAGTGTCTCTGCATTTGGAATCCAGATTCCCAAACACCCCTAGATTCAACAATGGGGTACACTTGCCTTACATTAAATTTCCCAACCAAGTTTCTGCACTCTTCATAAGATGAGTGTCTGCTGAAAAAATAAAGAATTTGATCCTTAAGCAAATAATTGGACCCTTTTGGTTTTAAAAACCTTCTTTCGGAAGATTCCATCTCAAAGATCTCATGGCCATTTCTTGTGAAGCCTAAGGGCTTCAGGCCTTCAATCGAGTTAAATGGAATTGATGAATTTCCTTCTATAAGCTCTGGAAGTGTGATATTAATAACATTCTTCACCCTGACATTAAATTTTGTATCGTCTCTGAGCACACAATCTCTTGCGTACCTTCCACAAATATGAAACCTACTATTTACTTCCATAGTCATAGCCTTCTGAAGTGTCTCGGCGTCCCTATACCCATCCTTCACTAGCGCATCATTCCTATCAATAAACTGTCTCGTTGAATGGATATGACCACCAAACACACTTAACATCTTAGCCCAGACCTCTTCAAATCCGACTGTTGTATCTGCATAGTGCAGCATAATATCATCGTCCTCAGGGTATTTCGTCAAATAATTTGCCAGAACAAGCAGTCCTTCATTGTTATCTAGCATGTAAATATATGGCTCTTCTCTATAGCCGTATGTCGTGTCGAGGTAAATGTTATCCAAAGCTTTTGCTTTAGTTGTGTACGGGAATAGCAGCAGGTTGTCACCTAAGGAGTTCACAAATTTTGATTCAGCACGAACATCTCCGGTAAGTAGGACATTCTTTTCCCCCTCAACCAAAAACATAACAGACCCAGGGCAATGATATGATGGAATCAAACAAATGGTGATCTCTTTTCCCCTATAAGGAATTGAATGGCGCTCATTCAATGTAAGCTCCTTGAGATAGCTTCTAACGTGTTGGTACTTTTCAGTTTTGGACACAATCTCCTTCGTGAGAGAAGAGCAATAGATCTTTGCTTGTGGGAAACTCTTAGTGTCGAGTCCCTTCATGTGATCATCATGAGCGTGGGTCAGCAAATAAAGCTCTACATCTTGTGCCTTGATATTTGATCTGATCTCTTTATTCCTCTTTGTGTTGCGGGGATCTGTGGGAGAAGATATCCTATCAAAGCAATCAACTGTGCCTTTAGTTAATAAAACCAATTTCGCTTGGAGTCAGGTAAACCTACCTCTTATCCCAGGGAATTCATGTATGTAGCCGTGGAAGCTATTACCCTTCAAGTTGTCAGTAAGTCATAGACATCTCGCAAAATGTTACTTACCATTTCAGGTTTTTGTCCAGCCATTGTTAAGCTTAAGTGCCGAGGTTTTGCTCCGACCTCTTCCTCTCTCAAGCTATCACTTTTAATGTTTTCTTTTGGAAGACGAAAACTATAAACATCACGAAACATGCATGAAAAAAACGCGAAACCGTGTTTGTCACGTGACTTTCGTTTAGGACTACCGCAGTTGCGTCTGCTAAAAGACTCAAACTATTTGTTGATTTTGTATTCTAATTACAAGCTTCTATTCTAGCCATTTCATGATAAAAAAATTATCGTTCTTCGTAACGCATAACTTCTCAGGAAACCCATTCTCTTGGATTTCTCAAGACCTCCAATAATTGAGCTTCCCTAGAACCTTCTTCAGGTTGATGGTTGTATTTCCAACCAGCAGTGGCTGGTAATGACATCAAGATAGATTCAATTCTTGAACCTGGTGTCTGTAAACCAAATTGGGTACCTCTGTCCAGGACTAAATTGAATTCCACATATCTACCTCTTCTAAGTTGTTGCCATTGCTTTTCTTCTTCAGTGAATGGTTGATCTTTTCTTTTCGCAACAGTTGGGGTATAGGCAGGTAAGAAAGAATCAAATAAGTCTTCAACAATGGATAAGATTTCTGCAGGATCTCTATCATCAAAATCATCGAAGAAAATCCCACCAATACCTCTAGTTTCCTGTCTATGTTTGATGTAAAAGTATTCATCACACCATTTCTTGTATTTTGGATACAATGTCTTATCATGTTTGTCTAGAGCATTCTTGTGAACTTTGTGGAATAATTCTGCATCCTCTTCGTACAGATAAGCTGGGGTTAAATCAGCACCACCACCGAACCACCAAGTTTGTGGGGTACCATCTGGGTTCCAAGTCTCGAAGTAACGGTAGTTCAAATGGGTGGTTGGGGCGTGAGGATTGTGTGGGTGAATAACCATAGAGAGACCACAAGCATAGAATGGGACATAACCATCATCTAAAGTTTTCAGGTTTTTGTGATCAGCTCTCATTCTGTCAACTGCTTGTGGCGGTAATTTACCGTAGACAATACTGATGTTAACACCACCTTTTTCGAAAGTTTCACCATTTTCAAGAACCATTGAGACACCACCACCTTGACCTTCACCCCTTGACCAGGCATCAGCGAAAAATTTAGCTTCTGGTTCCAAAGTTTCTAGGCCTTGAGTAATTTCTTTTTGCTTTTGACGAATCAAAGCTTCCATTTTCTCCCTGATTAGGGAATTAGGAGTATCGATATTTATTGACATGGTTATGATGCTTATGATTCAGTATTAAAAAAACAACTTTGAACTTCTCTAAATTGTTAATTATGAGGTTGAAACAGAGTATTCAGGTGGTTTTTATACTTTTCTGTAAACTTTTCGATGTTCAGCTCGGGGAATCATCAGATATTTTTTTTTGGTTCACAGCGTTGGGATTTCTTTTTTTTTAATTCTCCGTACATAAAAATTACTAGAGACTCCAGACTAAAAAGATTCGTATAGGTGAACTATAGCCTACCACTGCACATCCATTCCAATTGGACATTATGATCAGCTCTTCTTCTAGTGGGTCTTCATTTCATGGTGGGTTTCAGGGCCTTCAAGACACCTTAAAAAAAGAACTGGACAGGATTCTCCATGGTCGTATAAACTGGTGGCATTTCAGCTAAATTTTTGTGTCACCTGAACATCATCATCTGAGATTTCATGCATGATCTGGGTTATCGACAAAATTACATAAAACTACAATTGTGTTGTTTCATAGCCATATCATGGCGAAAGGATAAATAAATATAAGTATTTAGTTCTGCTTGACTGTTTCTCTTCTAACTCTGTTGTATAGACGGACATCCTTATCAAGAATAAACTGAACGATAACCATAACCCAAGATTCATGTCTTGGTAGGTCGTCATAAAATTCATGGGCAATCTCGTTTAGCTTGAACAGTTTTGACCATGCGATGTATGGGAAGTCATGGTGCTCATTATGTAAGCCGACATTCCATGTAAATAAGTTCAAAATACCGTAGTATGAGTATGTCTCTAATGGTGGTGAGTCTTTCTCCTTGTTATAAGTTTTTGGTGGATTTAAGATATAATGTTCAGCAATGAAATGACCTGAACATGGATGTAGTGAGCCAGCTAAGAAAGAGCTGAAGATGAAGTATAGCAATGAATTAATACCCCAATATTTAACTATCAAAGCATCAACAATTGCCTGAACTAGAACATTGATCAAATGAATATAAGTGAATTTGATTTGAGTTATAAACATTGGTCTTAGGGCATAGAAGAAGATTTGAAAAGTGGCAAAAAATGCTTTACCAAGAACATTGGACAAAATGATAGCTTCGTAATAGGTTGGTAAATCCGTATCCAAAACATCGTCACCTAAGTATTTGTGATGCAACTGATGATAAGGTTGAAAAGAAGCAGAATACGGAATACCAATAGGGATATTACTGAAGATGGCAAATAACTTATTGTCAATAGGTCTTTTGAAGGCAAGATTGTGACTGAGCTCATGGATGGCTAAAAAACAGTTCTGATTAGCGGTAGCACCGATGACATAACTTAACAGGAAGAACTGCCATGAAAAGAAGCTTTTATCTCTCAGATAATATGCGATAGATAGTTGGAGTGAGACGACTCCAAAAACGATGTATTTAGTCAAAGGTTCAGGACCACAGAGTTTGGTTATTTCAGGATGTGCCTTCATGATGAGTTTTCTTCTAAGGGTATGCGGTTCAACCTCACCTGTCCAATAAAAATCGTTCAATTTCTCGATCAAAGCGTCAGAAGGAGGCGTGTCAATGACCATTGGTTGCGAAGGGTTCTTTCTATGTGTTATTGTGGCCATCATGTATCTTTGCACTGTTCCTGAATCCTTCTCCTTCTCCTTCAAATGGCTGAGTAAAAACAAAATTCTCTTTAGATCGGTCCACTTTCAAAACTTTTTTTGAGATCTCGTTCCGTTCGCACATGTCGCGCACTCATCACTAAAAATAAATAAAATACACCGCTACCAAAATTCTGCCAATTTAAAGGTTGTTTTTTTTTGATTTTAACGTTTGAATCTTCGCGAAAACGTTTGACACGATCCTCCCCGCGCCTTTGCACTTGCAAGTTGCGAGGAAAAAACTTTTTTTAGGATTCCCAATAATTAGCGCTGAGAACCCACAACGCCCAAAGGGGAAACTTTGAAAGAGTTTAAAAGGAGTCCACCCCCCATAATCCACACAATGTTGAGAACCTCCGTTGCGAAACAATTAAGATATACTCGCTTACAGTCTTACCAGTTAAACTATTCTTCCACCAAAATGTCCTATTCCACAATCGTTGAAGATGAAGTGATCTTTTCCAATGCCAACAATGCAAAGATTATTACTTTAAACAGACCAAAGAAACTCAACTCCTTGAACTACTCAATGGTTGAGAAGATTTATCCAAGATTGGTTGAATACTCAAAATCGGATATTACCGACTTGGTGATCCAAAAGTCAAACGGCAGAGCTTTTTGTGCTGGTGGTGATGTCGCTTCATGTGTCGAAAGCAATCTAAAAGGTGATTACAATGACTCTGTCAAGTTCTTCCAAAAAGAGTACTCTTTGAATTATCTGTTATCCGTATATCCAAAACCTGTTGTCTCATTGACTAATGGTATTGTGATGGGCGGTGGTGTTGGGTTATCAATTCATACCCCATTCAGAATCGCTACTGAAAACACAAGATGGGCCATGCCAGAAATGGACATTGGGTTTTCCCCAGATGTTGGTACCACTTTCGCCTTGAACAGACATGTTCCTTCTTCATTGGGTTGGTATTTGGCCTTGACTGGTGAAAACGTCCTTGGCTGGGATAACTACTTTTTAGGTCTTTCATCCCACTTTGTGCCATCACAAAGACTTCCTGAGTTAACTAAAGCTTTAACTGAAACTGATTACAAAGGTTCATCACAAATAGATAAGTTTGAGATTATAAATAATATCATTGAAGAATACACTGAGCCATTACCATCTGATTATAAACCAAAATACACTCCAGAACAATTGAGATTGATTGATCAAATATTTAACGAAAAAGCTACCGTTGAAACTATTTTTAAGGATCTAGAAAACGAAGGTTCTGACTTCTCTCTTCAAACGTTAGAAACTTTAAGAAAAAAATCACCATTGTCATTAAAAATTGCCTTAGAGTTGCTACAGCGTGCAGTCAATTTGGATATTCACGAAGCTTTAACTTCGGAACTAAATGCTGCTAATAGATTTATGCAAGATTCAGATTTTAACGAAGGTGTGTCTTCCAAGCTAATTAGAAAATCAAAAGAATTACCAAATTGGAAATACAAAACTCCAGAAGAAGTCACCCTAAAAACTATTTTACCATTCTTCAGTAAGCAGTCTTCATTGAAATTGGATAATCATTTCGATGTCACTTACAACAACTATCCATATAACTTTGGCCTACCAAAAGAATCAGAAATCAGAGCTTTCATTAAAGGTGAAGATGGCGCTACTGAAAGAGATTCCCAAATCACCAGAAAACAAGTTATTGATCACTTCAATGAAACTTACAGGGACAAGACCGGCTTGGTTAGATACTTAAACTATGTTTTGGACTCAAAAGCTGTTGCTAATGGTGATGCTTTACAATGGAAGTTATAATGTTATAATGTGAAACTATGTATATATGAATGAAAGTTGAACGTGCTAAAAGCATCAAGGTTATTTTCAGTCTGAATTGTAGGGCATTAATCTGATAAAGTTTAGATTGATCACTTGTGATGAAAGACAACCGTTTTCAACTACCAATCCTGGTTTATCAAAGATATAACTCTAGTAACCTGAAAATTTCCTTTTAATTTACTGCGTATAAGCTATTTAAGGAGACATATATATATATAATATTTTGAGACATTTGAGATGCCATCACTAAAATAATAATCGCATGAATAATAGTCTATGGCAATGCACATGATTTACGAAAATACCCTCAGTACCTCAGCGCGGTAATATCTTCGACGCCGTGTACAATACTTATTTCATTGATTGCTTTAACACAAAAGAAGATTCTTAGGGTTTGATAAATAAGAAAAGACTGCCCTCTGGTATGAGAGTCCAGCAGGGAAGTATATTGAAACTGGTTTGCACTGTTTTTTTTTACCGCATTTCTGGAAAAGACTTACTATCCAATTGACCAGCAGCTGCCAGGGCGACAAACAGATTCTTTACACAGTTCTCAGTTTTGATTGGTCGAATCTCTTTCAAGGATACGAGTCGATGAAGCAAACTAATAATTCCACAGAGTTCATTAATAGTTTATAGATGCGTTAAGCACTGTGGGATAGTTGATAACTAGAACAGGAGTCAAATAATCACAAAATTGCTACACACAATACACAATCCGTTCTTGCGCTAACTGTGGAGTTAATAACTTGATCAATGCTTTTTCTCTAAGCTCAAAATGTAGAACTTTCATGCTTCAGCCTAGATTCGTATCCACACTGCTAGAAATTCCCAAATGATTTCAGTTCAGGAGAAGAAACTTGACAAGGACAGCGCAGATGAATCCAAAGACCTAAGATGTTTATGCGCGATCTTGACGACAAATTTCCTGGCGGATGCGGAGATAGCTTCTTTACGTAATTTTCCAGATACAGTTAAACAATTTTACATCTACATTTTACATTTATCGATTAGAAATTGATCTAAATTCACGTGATATGTGCTAATACCCATTGGATTTCCTATGACTTGGCTCATCGATATTTCGAATACTTTTGGACGTTTTTTTTTCAGCCCAGTAATTTTTTATCTTTGCTTGGCTACGGTGGTTCTTAAGACCGAATCAAAACTGGATCATTGAGGGAGGACAATAAGAACCTAAAAGGACTTTCTAATTAGAAGGCGATTGAGAGTGAGTTTAAGTCATTAGTAAATCATGTAACTACAAGGGGGGTTGTGAGTGGGGAAAAGGGCCCTAACTAAAAGTTTTTTTTAATAGCGTTACGTGTACCGTTGCGCTGGAATTCTTTGATGCTTAACGCCTAACACATATTGGTTGAAAATCCGATGTATATCGTAAACTCTAATTTTTTTTTTCAACCGTGTGATTTTTGCACGTCTGCAAACGTATCGTTACCAGCATTAACACACAAGCGTCCTTGTTTTCCTATCATTGGGGCCTCATAGAGAGTCCACTACCTCCCCAGAGAATAAAGGTAGTAAGTATTTGACTTAATATTTCAATAAACTAGCAAAAAGATACAACATCCATTAGTATGGTAGAAAGATTGCAGCTTCATCTGAAGACTGGACCTCATTTCGCAGGAAAGTAATCAATTGCATTGGCTAGTAATTTTTTCATTTGACTAACACTCCTGGTATTTGGTCAAAAAACTGTGGTGTCTTTTGTGTCATTTTGCTCAATGTTTATTCTATTCAAGCTACAGCTAAGTTTTCAAGTATATAAATAATGCAACTCGTCTCTGCTTCTGTCCCACAGATGTATTGTCTTTCCCCAATAAACATCTTCAAACATGTCAACAAGCAGTGATGCCTCTATCAGAGGCCCTGAACCAAAAGAAAATGTTGCTTCACCAACGGTTACTAGAATTTTGTCTCAACAAGAAAAATCTAAATACAAAGTCATCAGTTCAAGAGATGCCGATGCAACCTTGAAGTTCCAAGAAGAGTACGACTCTCAAGTTCCAGAAATCACCCCAGAACAAGAAAGAAAGCTATCACTAAAGATTCAGTGGTTCATTATACCTTTGGTATGTTTGGTTGATTTATTACTATACATGGATAAAGCTACTCTATCCTATGCTACCATCTTGGGCTTTATGGAAGACACCAAGCTGACCCAGAACCAATACTCTGATGCTAATACTTTGTTCTATGCTGGTTATTTGATTGCTCAAATCCCAATGAACTACTTGCTACAAAAATTGCCAATTGGTAAATTTTTAACTGCCATCACTTTTGTCTGGAGTGTCCTCATCTTCTTGCACTGTACTGCTTCTAACCATCAAGGTGTGTATGCCTTAAGATTCTTCTTAGGTTTCACTGAATCTATTGTTGTTCCATTATTAAATTTAACTTTAGGTCAATTTTTGACTGCTAAAGAAAAAGCTGCCTCTGCCCCAATTTTCTACTCCACTTGTTTGGGTGTTACCATTCCAGCTGGTTTCATTGCTTATGGTATCTTATACGCTAAATCAACAGTAGCTGCTTGGAAACTTTTTATGATTATCATTGGTGGTTTGACCTTCTTATTAACTGGTTTGGTTTTTTTTATCTACCCAGATAACCCATCCAATGCTAAATTCCTAACTGTTGAAGAAAGAATCTGGACTATCAGAAGAGTTCAAAACACCACTGGTTCAGCCATTGAACAAAAAGTCTTCAAGAAACATCAATTCGTCGAAGCGTTGAAAGATCCAATTTCCTGGTTGTTCGCTACTTTTTTCTTATGTCAACAATTAGCTAACAACTTGCCATATCAACAGAACTTGTTATTCACAGAAATGGGGGGTATTTCAAATCTAGACTCTACTTTAGTCTCAGTCGCCTCTGGTGGTTTTGCTGTCGTCTGTACTATTATTGCTACTGGTTTCTTGTTCAAATTTCAGAACATTACCGCTATCTCTGTCGTTGTTTGGTCCCTTCCATCATTTGTTGGTTCTATTGTTGCTGCCGCTTTACCATGGAGTAATAAGATTGGTTTATTAGCTGCTTTGTGTTTGGCTTCTCCAGCTTTCGGTATCCCATGGATCCTAATGTTCTCCTGGAATGTTACCTCATGTTCAGGTTACACAAAGAAGATTACTAGAAACGGTATCGTTATGGTAGCCTACTGTGTTGCTAACATGATCTCGCCACAACTTTGGAGATCAAAGGACGCTCCAAGATATTATCCAGCTTGGATTGTGCAGATTGTTTTGTCCTTTTTCTTTGCTCCTGCTTTAGCAATTGTTATCAGATACATCTTGAACAAGCGTAACCAAGATAGATTAGCTAACCTTGAAGAAGATGCCAAGTTAGGTGTTGTTGAGGAAAGTGACAATGAAGTCATTGTTAATGTTGCTGCATTAGATTTGACTGATTTAGAAAACAAGGCTTTCATCTACCCAATCTAATCAGTATTATGGTTTGATTATTTGATGTTTTTTAGAAGACGAATTGATTTTCTATGTTAATTAATACACTGATTTTTATGAATTTAAGAAAATATTGTAACTATTCTTCATCGCTCATCTAAATTCGTTCAACTGTTAGTTCTCTCCGTTATATTCTTCACAATATTTTCCAATTCTGGAAATTCGTCACTAATCTTTTTTCCTAAAACAACACTAAGGTCTTTCAAAGCTAACATTTTACCTCTGAGGTATTGGTTTGACTTTCTTGTAGCTTCAACAAATTCTCTGGTATAAACATCCGGATTTCTACCATCCTCGATATATTGCAGTACATCTAAAGGGATGGGAACCTCATCTAACCCATTGTTTGATAGATTTTGTATATTTTTGAGTTCTTCGACAGTCTGGTTCAACCGTATTGACAATGCATCTTTTGAGTTTTCAGTTCCTTGAAAATCGTGTACTATGATACCCAGTTCTATAAATGACTCTACTAGCCTCCCAAGCGTATCCAGAGTCTCATCTAATGGCTTTTCTAGGTTTTTTTTGGACATCATTGTACTTAATATAACGGTGTTCAGTGTTCTCAGTGTGCTCAGTGCGACACTTTGTTGATTGAACTTTTCAATCAATGAATTATGGAAGCCTATCTGACATTCATGGTGTTTGGATGTATTTCACCTAATCCTCACCGGTAATGTTTCTACGATACTTCCGTGATCTGGAACCTTACAAACTTGAATACAGCGGAGTTTCAAGTCCTTGTTCCTGCGCCATCATGATCTGGCATCTTCAGCGCAAAATTCTGTAGCTTAGCTCTATCCCCCTGCACACGTAATTACGATACTCAACCGATACTCAACCGATATACTGTAACTTCAACCAATGCTATTTATTGGTTTATCCTTTCGCGAATCGCCAGATATTTTTCACTTGCCACAAGTTTACACCAGGTTGCTTTAGCCACAATTGCTGGTGAAAAATTTTCATCAAGCCACACTTAGCCACATGTTTCACACTAGAACGCCTTTTACAAATTAGCCACGTTGTCCCTTTTAGGAAATTTTGTGGTTAATTTCACGTGATTTACAGCTTTAGGCAGGCACATTTGTAATTAATCTCGAAGTTATATATTTCCCTCGAAGTCCCCATTTTTCCTGACTAACATCTGTTAATTGGTATTTCGCATTTCCCAAGTCTTAGGTTCTTCAGAGAAGTTGTTGCTTACGTTTCCTACCAGCTTCTGTATTTATTTTATTTCGAGAATTCTGTCGTTTCAGTACAATCAATATCCAGTTTCACTAGCCTCATTTTAGACAGCTACAATTGATAGCAGAACATGTCAAGAACATCAGAGCCAAACCAATATAGTTCCAAGTTTCATTCAATTAGGGGCAAAGTCTTCCTATCGGATGACCATATCAAGTATCTAAATGAGACTCTATCTAAGCTTTCACCTAAGGAAATACTTGAATGGTCTATTGACAGCTTCCCGGATTTGTACCAGACCACCGCATTCGGTTTAACTGGTCTGGTCACCGTTGATATGTTGTCCAAGATGCAGAAAGGTAAGAAGATCGAGCTGATATTTATGGACACCTTACATCATTTCCCACAAACTTTAGATTTAGTCAAGAGAGTTCAAGAGCGTTACCCATCAAACAAAGTGCATATTTATAAACCATTGGGCGTTAGTACGGAAAAAGAGTTCACCCAGAAATTTGGTGATTTTCTATGGGAGATTGACGAAGAAAAATATGATTTTTTGGTGAAAGTTGAGCCTGCACAAAGGGCTTATAATGAATTGGGTGTTGTTGCAGTCTTCACAGGAAGAAGAAGATCACAAGGTGGCAGCCGAAACTCGTTGCCAATAATTGAAGTTGATGAGCATTCGAGTATAATAAAAATCAATCCGTTTGTCAACTGGACTTTCAGTGAAGTTTTAACATACATTAGAGAGAACGACGTGCCTTACAATGAATTGTTGGATCTTGGTTATAGATCTGTTGGTGACTACCATTCAACTCACCCTGTCGAAGAAGGCGAAGATGAAAGGGCTGGTCGCTGGAAAGGGCGTGAAAAGACTGAGTGTGGTATTCATGAAACATCTAAATTTGCAAAGTTCCTAAGAGAGCAGCAAAATCTTGTGAGTACCAATAACTAGGTCAAGTATAGCATTATAATATAGCATCGATTATTCAAAATGAGGGACTAATATCGACGACTTCACGTGTAGAAATCAGAGATAAGACGTGTCAGTTCTATACAGAACCGTGTCTCAAAAATCGCGCACTACATTTAAAGCTTCAACATCTCATTTAAATAAGAACTCTTCTTGTACGTAAGAACTCTTCTTGTACGCTGGTCGGCTATGCCTCCCTGGAGATGTCCGTCAAAACTGGACAGATCCAGCTTCAGCCTTCGCGAAAATTCCGCCTTGCACCAAAAAGATCTGGATCAAGACCCGGAAAAAAAAACACAAAAAAAAACTTGGTCAATTGATAGGTTTCGCTTTTAGAAACAACACAAAAAGCTTCAAGCGAGACGAATATCTGCGTGATTTCTAGAAGGTGAGTGATTTTTTCCTCTAATGGCATGAATCCTGGCTATTTTGGAATAAGGGGGGTTTTAGGGCCCAGTCTGGGCTGTTAAGTTTCGCGTTCATTGATACGCCTCCTTATGGAGGTAAAAATAGATCTACGAACGGGAATTTGGCGTTTCATCAGTCTAAATGTAAAGAAGTTTGCTAAGTCGGGATTGATCGTATTTCTCAAAGTCTCAAAATGAATGTATGCGCATTCAGCACTTGGTTCTTGCTGTTGTATCTGCCTGTGGATTTTCACGTTTGTCGGATTCCCCTGCGGCATTCATTCTTGTTCTTGACAGCAAGGAAATATTCAAATTCCACCAAAAACATCAGCCATTGATATGCATGCACTAGTTTTAAGTGTCTCCATCAATATTCATATACTAACGCCTTTATTAGCGACCAGAAGTTTCCTCAACGTTCCACAGTCACTTCATTTTTTTCTTGTTTAAACTGTGATCCAATCCTTTAACTAGTGGGAAGATATATACTCAAAGCATATTCACCAATCAGCGCCGAGTTATCAATCATACTGAAAACTTTTGTTACTAAGAATAATATAACATGTCACAGATTCCTTCAGATATTAGAAGAAAATTAGTCATCGTTGGTGATGGTGCTTGTGGTAAAACCTGTTTGTTAATCGTTTTCTCAAAAGGTACTTTCCCGGATATTTACGTTCCAACTGTTTTCGATAACTACGTTGCTGATGTTGATTTAGATGGTCGTAGAGTTGAGTTGGCTCTATGGGATACAGCTGGTCAAGAAGATTACGATAGATTAAGACCATTATCATATCCAGATACTAACGTTGTCTTGATCTGTTTCTCAATCGACTTGCCAGAATCATTAAGCAATGTTCAAGAAAAATGGATTTCAGAGGTTTTGCATTTCTGTCACGGTGTTCCAATCATTTTAGTTGGTTGTAAAGTTGATTTGAGAGATGATCCAGCTACCATCCAAAAACTAAGAGATGAAGGTTTAGCTCCTGTCTCAAGTGCTGAAGGTCAAGCTGTTGCCGAGAAAATTGGCGCTTTGAAATATATTGAATGCTCTGCTAAGAGAAATTACAACGTTGACGAAGTCTTCAAATCAGCCACCCGAGCTTCATTAATGAGCAAAGAGAAGAAACCAAGAAAGAAACAAGGTAAAAAATGTACCATCTTATGAATTAATCATTTTATGAATTAATCAACATCCTTTTCAAAGTACCCGTTGGATGAAGTGCAGAATTCAAAAGTGTTTTCATGAGAAAGTTTTTTCTACTTTATATTACTTTACTTCACTTCACTTCGCTTTACTTTACTTTTTAGTTTGTTTTTTCTTCTTCTGCTCTTCTTGCGCCTAAATTTTTTTTTGTATTGTTTTTTGCTTCAATTCAACTTTTATATAAAAAATTAATAAGTCTTCATATGAATGGTGGGGATCATGTGAACTTTTAGACTTTACTGTAGGCTACAGAACTTATTGAATTTCATTGAGTTGACAGATTCTAAGCTTTAAAATTCAGTTCTACCAACTTGAGGTATTAAACTATCAGGTTGATTCTTGTGGACAAACTGGCCAGCAGAATTAAACGGCAGTTCACTATAGAAGCTTAATATTTATATTCAGACTTATATCTGACTGTAATTATCTTCAGCGAATTCAGGAGATCTTCGCCCCTCATAGAACCTTTAAAAGGTCTTGATCCAATATTTTCAAGGTAAATATTCTGAACGGATACAACCAATCTGTTATATTGATGAGCAAACCTCTCTTTAGCGTCAGGCTGTGCGTCAAAAACTTCCATGCATGCCAGCTTTACATCTGCTTCTGAAATTGTGCAATAATTTCTCCTCGGTTTGAAAGAACCGATAAGGTTTCTTGAGTATTCTTGCGTTCGAATGATGGTTTTGGGGACAGCCTTAAAGTTTTACCTGTGGAATCTTTGAGCTTACGATTGTATCTAGTACTGCAGACATCATTGAGACTTAATAGAAAATTGATATCATAGATTAACCTAAACTTTAAAACTGGAAATGTGTATATATAGAGTGAGAGCTAAGTGAGATGATGAGTTTGCAGTCCATTTCTACTTTAATCACATCAAGTTAAAATTTGGGATCTTTTCATACGTTGTTCTATCATTTAGACTTCTGTGGTCTCCGATTTACAATCTCAACCGTTATGAAACTCTAAAGTTTAAACGCGATGCATCGAGCTACGCTGACACGCATCATATACTTAGTAAGGGAGTCATATTATCCCGATCATGCCACTACTAGGTGTGTTATTTGAATGTCAATTCGTTGATGACGCTAGATTCGTTGAGTATGAAGTGGTGATACATAGCTGAAGACTTATTGAGATCATGAAGGAAATCTTAAGCGGTACCGACGGCACAAACGTTAATACATCCGTAAATCAGGATTACACTTCATGATCCGAGACAGCGGAACTTTGCCTCGCAGTGTTTCATGAAATTGAAAATGTCTAATATTAATAAGCTATCTCAAATGATTGAGGATTTTTGTTGCATATGTTAGCTTAAAGAGTGCATGGTGATAATGCTGCAGCTTATGCCAGCTTTAACTTCTGTGCCATTTTCTCCTGGAGGATAATTCATTTTCAATGATATGCCAGCTATTCCCAACTAACTAGCGTACATTTAAGTTTATCAGGATAATTTCGACGTCAGATGTTGTTAAAGTCATAGGATGGGCCTACATGAGTTTCTTTGACTGTTCAGATGGCTATTTATGGGCACTGAAGTTGAAGCTTTGATATTCCGAGATTCCGATGGATAACATCCACCTCAGGGATTTAACTTGAATTTTATAAAGAAAATCAAATATTTGAGAAATTGAGCATGGGTACTTTGAAGTAGACTCTAATCATTAAATAAAAACGCTTTGAAAACTTTAAAATTTATATATGTTGGTAAGATTAATTCAGGTAGGAAGATGGATAATCGGTGTCAAAATAATGGTGTATATACCTTTTAGTAATACACACGCCTGATCAGCCAGAGTAAAGAACAAAATCCACCAGAGGCAATTTCGTACAACAAGTGTCAATTGTAGTGACAAGCGGTTAAATAAGTAGGAATAGCAGAGGGAACACTACTCGGAATAAAAATGGTTGTCTGTTGTCTCTCGTGGAGTGTAAAGGCATCACTGCTTTGGAAGATTTCAAAGTCAACGTATGCCACATCGTAATGATAAATTGTCAAACTACTCCACAATTAACTAAAGGTTCATCAAGCGATCAAAGGTCACTTTTTGAGCATCTCTCAAATTTTTAGCATCATTTCGCAAAGCGAAGAGTATTCTTCTATGGCATCTAGAAGAGTACGGTAAACCGTGGAAGCAAATTACAAAACGAGTAGAGAATCGAGATCATAGGATGTCGCGTATATGTGCAATAACTGTACAAACTTTTGGTCAAATGCAATATGATCAGAGCACTTCGAATTATGGGAATTTTAGCATGATCCAGAAGTCCTATGAGCCTCTTCCAGTGCAACTGCATTCTTTGGTTCATCTACTCAGTTGAAAGTTGGTCCAGAAATGCCGCAGAGAAAATTTCGAATATTCTTTTCCATCAATTTTGAAACTCTTGCGGTCAAAAAAGTTGACCACTAGCAGAGAATTCTGCTGCTTGCGTATGCAAGTACATCACTTATTATGGGATCTCGTAAAACTTATGCACTAATAAATAACACCCATGAAAACGTAAGCCTAGTAGTCTCAATTTTCCAGTTTTGTCGAGTCTACATGCGTTTAGAGATTTAGAGATTTTTAACCCATCTATGCTCATACAATGCCCTTCGATATATAGTATACACAGAGAGAACTAGACAGTTATCATTTCTTCGCTGGCACAATTACTTCCTCCTTACCACCGACCCTCAAATGCCACCTGAAAAGCATCCCTGTACTCGCCTCAGTTCTATTGTTTTTCGAGCCAGCATCATTTGGCTCTTCGCTCATCTGGGTTGTTCAAGAATGTTCCTTGAATTTTTCAGATTCCCTAACAATCTCCAATTTTCGATGGTTCCTAAATTGTTATTCAATTAGCAATGGCATATACTTTACTATGCTGGATCCATATTCCTTGGTATGTTGAGCTTTCTTCTAGAGCGGTTCTCAAGTTCTTAATGTGAAGCTTTGTTAGTGCCTACGCTGCTGCACACTATTTATGCCCCTTTTTTTCTGAATATCGAGAAGGTGCATAAGTATGAGTTTTCATTTCTTTTTCAGGACCAGTAATTAGGAAATCGGTTTAAGATCAGCTGAGAAGCGCCTCAAGCACTCAAGTCAGGTTACAGCGTTAAGTGAGCTCTAACAGAAATTGAAAGATAAGTGTAGTAATTGGTATCGGAACGCGCTCTGCAACTAGATGTCCTCTTGTGATCTTGTAGTCTTTTCAGTCTAATTTCAGCACTAACTGTAAAGTGCGTAGCAGGCTGGAGCAATATATATCTATAAGCACCAAAGGCTCTTTTTAATGGAATCTAGTGGTTGAGCGACGGAGCTTTGAACAACACAAAACCAAAGCACCCGTTTTTACTTCCCGAAACTTTCGTAGAAGACATATAAGTCATAGGCCAAAATCCACCTAGAAATCTTCTTCATAAATGTTACCAATACAGAGCAATACATAGCACTAGAGACAATGCTTGGTGAGTGAAACTTCTTCTCTAACCTGGAAGACTTGATATTACCCTTTACCTCTTTCTTCTAGAGACAATTAGCCCTGAAGAGCCCAACTTCCAGTTAACGTCAGGAGATAGTTTATCCTACACATCAAATGTAACTTCATATAGGTTGAATGAACAGAAGGTATTGTAATCGAAAGAGTTTTAATTTGTGATAAGCTTATAATAGAGAAGATTCAATATCATACGACTAAGGTTCAGCGATAGCTCAAAGTTTCACGTTTTACGTGCCACTGCACTCAGAAGCAGGTGCATTTAACAAGCCTGAAGTCAATCAATTTGATCGTTACTTAACAAGTTCTAGTAGGTCTAAAAATTACAAGTATGTTGGCGATAGGTTCGATAAAAAAGGATAGAGCTTCTGACATATCTCTGTGTTCATAAATACCGGGTTGCAGTGGCAATTAATCATGAACATATCTTGAGGATTGCCATTGGCCCTTTCCGCAAGATCGTAAATACCAAATAGTTCAAAAGAACAAGCTTTCTGTAGGCTTGTTTTTAAGTAGCGCTCCTTTGTAATTTAACCTGATCGTGCATATCCGCTGCCGAACAGAGCAGGAGAGCACGAATTCGAGACTTATGCATCACCAATCACATCTTGGAATATCTCATAGTTGTATTACTTTAGAGTTTGCAAAATTTCTGGATTTATATCATGGGACCTAGCGATAATCAGAGAAAGATGTCTAGTAACACGGCTCAGCTGTATTCATTTTCGATTCTTTGGGAACGATAATATTAAAGTTTTTGTGTTTTTTAATTAAACTTGAATCATTTGAGGTGATATGCTTTTCATTGCTGCTATATTTAACGTTTAGTTCAGCATTATGGGCATTTGTCACATACTGTAACAAGACTTTCTTATAAATCTTATAAAGACGACCTTCCACCACTTAATGAAAAAAATGCTAGTCTTATTTGAGAGTGACGAAGGGGTGATATTCCCTTGAACACACCAATTGATTACACAGAATCAAAGATGAATTTACTACGTATATGTACAATTCGCTGAAAGAGATTTACAAGGGGATTGGCTCGAAAGAGTTATTTCATGACCCTGAGTTAATAGTTAGGAAAATCCATCTGAAATCTTTGCGTTGTCACTTGAGATTTTGTGCCAGACGATAATTAACGACTTCAGATAGTATCCACATCCGGACCGTCAACTTCCCTTTACCTCTGACAGGTGAATGGCTTGCAAAAATCCCATACCTATGAGGAATAGCTAAATACCAAAACAGCACCAATCATCATTCCTAGCTACGCTCCCAGGTGCAAGCGACAGATACATCTGTAACAGGGATGAAATCTGGAGAATTTATAGTAGATAACTAGGATTTCTGCTATTGAACTGCCGGAACATGAGTCCTTGACTATAATCTAAAACTGGTTTGAGAAAGCTACTTCGAAGAGATGATCAGGGAAGTGCCTACTGAATCGAAATTATGGATAATTGAAAATTGGCGTTCCCCGAATTAACCCAAAATATTTTTATGCAAAAAATTAGCATAACAGCATATATATAATATGCTCCTATAGCAATAAACAACGGAAATTGACCGAAAACAAAAATAATGAAAACTGATCCAAATTTGAACTCGCTTGACAAAAATATGAAAATTCCAGCTATTTTGGTTCTTAAATGTCCATGGGGGAATAATACAGTCTTTAAATTATAATTAATCTGAGATGGGTTATCTATAAAATTTCCCGTAAATTTTCACTTGTGCATGGTGTACGTCCGCAGTTAGGATTTTAGTCCATGTGTAGAAGACTTGTCAAGTCCGCAACTCCGCAGAGGAAGCTTCTGAAAACCATCGAATTTCCCCAAAGAGAATTGGAGGTAAAAAACCTCAGAAGGTTAGAATTCTGATCTTTGTATGTTTTCCTCTTCCCCCCTGGCTGTTGACTGTTTGCGCGTTAAGTAGGATTGTGCATTGGACTCATAGGAAATCCTTACAGTTTGCTTTTTTGACTGCGTCCCTTGAGTGCATTCTCTCACATCCAAATGTGGATAAATACATAAAATCGCGTCCAGTATTTGTGGAAACCAGCCTAATTTAGTGCAGAGTAATGTACTAATATGCATTTAGTTTCCACATTCGGTCTTTATTTTCTAGATTTCGGTTCCTGTTGATGCAAGTCATACAGGATAACGTTTTAAGCTTTGAAAACTTTCTGAACCCACAGATTGGGAATTTTTATCAAAATAACTGAAAAAAAATTAGAACGACACAACGTTTATAACAAAGTCTAAAAAACTCACGTCTGAAACATAAAACAAGTGCGTCAGTTAGCCCTTTAGTCTATAAAGCTTTTCTGTGCGTATAGTGCAGTGAAAGTAAGCCTGTCAAACTCATAAAAGCACTCGCCCCTGTGTTTCTAGCAGTCAAACTTAAGCTAGAATATTTAAAGTCCAAAAGTGGATTTAACCAAAGACCCATAAAAACAACAGGTTGAAAGGTTCATCCAAATTAGAAGAGAATATCTCTGTCGTGCACTTGAGAACTTCCCCTGTGCTTCTTACCCCCTCTTGAACACTATTAGTGTTTCAACCTGCCTCAACAGGTTCCAAAGTTGGCGGTTCTGAACAATCTTATATCGAACTGCTTCTAGGTTCAGGTTGAAAGGGAATCAGGTATTAATTTTATTGAGATTAGAGGGTATATTTAAATTCAAATAACCTAATTTCAGAGTTCGTTAGGTTTAAAGCAAAAGTCCGTTTTCACACTAAATAGGCTGTGAAACGTCCCTTTATCCATCATTTGTTTTACTATTTTGAAGCTCGTGAATAGATATCAGCTAAAATATCGACCATCCGCTGGATAAGGGTTCCAGTGTATTCCACTCTTCTTTGCATTCATGACCTCGAGACAAAACTCCTACAGTACGCAACCAAAGGTTGATCAATCTGTGCGGCCGACTCATTTGGCTGCTAATCCACCAAAGAAGACAGCATTTGTACATAAATTATATGCCATGCTATCAGACCCAAATCTATCTCATTTAATTTGGTGGTCCAGAAAAGAAGATGATTGTGTTTTTGCATTGCATCCTGGAACAGAATTTGCCAATGTTTTGACCAATTATTTCAAGCACGGTAACGTTTCAAGTTTTGTTAGACAACTACACATGTATGGCTTTCACAAGGTTTTTGATACCAGCATTGATTTCAGTGTTGGTAATGAAAGAAATGACGGTAATGCTAAACCGTCTCATAGTGATGATTTAATATGGGAATTCAGACATTCAACTGGCAATTTCAAGAAAGGTGATGAGGCTAGTTTAGTGCTAATTAAAAGAAGATCGTCTAATAAGGTTATTAACGAAGACGATCTAAGGTCAGCTTCACCTGGGCCTATTCCACCTGGAGTCCAGTTCTATTACCCAGTTCAGCACTACCAAATACATCCTCCTGATCCACATCAATTTAAGCAGCAAGTGTACCCCGAACATTACATCCAACAGCAGGCACAGCAAAGATTTTTCGATCCCCGGTTGCCACCTGAGCACCAGGAGGCGATTGCTCATCAGATGCAACATCAATTAGGCTCTCCCTATACACCAACCCAACCTCATTTCGAACAACCCCAGCATGCTCCATCTCAAAATCAGCCCACACAATACCCAGAATATCAAAACCAGCCATCGCAGGTGCCTGTTAGAAACATGTCAACAACAGTCACAACTGAAAAGAAAGTTGAAGATCTAATCCCAGCCCACCAGGTAGCAAGTGATTTGAATAACCAACAACGATTAATTGCTGCAAAGTCTGATTATTTGAACAGTGAACTAAGATCAACCGTTTCTGACGTCCTAAAGTTTTCAGATACGATTCCTAAGTTTGCTCCTGCATTGAGGAATACTACTGGCTCATCTCAGGAAGATTTTAATACCATTCAGCATAGCTTTTATGTAAGAGCTGACCAATACAAACCATCACGATTTTTGGACAATCAACCTCAACCACATTTGTCACACTCATTACCTCCAAAGCATGAACTAAATCCAAATACCCAGCAAATGCAGGGTTCGCACTCACATCATCAACAAGCTCCATTGGTCAATCCATTCGTTCCTGCTGTTCAGCAGCCCGTTGACAACGTCCATTTTTGGGAAGGTTCAAATGCCAGACAGCCTTCGGTGTTTGTTGACCCATTACATTCATCACCAGATAACCCTTCACGCCCTTCAAGCTCATCACAGCGTTCTTTGACTCGTGACTCCTTAGTTTCAGCCAGCAATAATACCCATTTATCACCATCTGGAACTCGAACATCGCCAAAGCCATCCATCAATTCTACCACATCATCTTTGGCCCATATCCATTTTAGACAGTCATTAGCCCAACAGGTGTCTGAGAAAAGAAATGATTCCCTCCCAACATATATTTCAAGACAGAATCCACCGAGGTCTATTCCGGATGACTACAGCAACAAGAGCTCAATTCCAAATATCAGCCATCTAACTTCACAATTGAGACCTTCGGTGCTTGAGGTCCACAGTCATAAGCAGGGCAGCTTTACTGGAAATAGTAACACATCCATTTCATCCCAATCAACTTATAATTCTGCCTTGTATTCTGGTCATTCTTCGATATCGTCTATTTCATCAAGAAACTCACAAGCTAGCTTTTCAGGCTTTTCGCCGTATGGTGAACAGTTACAATATTCACATCCTCATTTGATCCAACGGGAATCTTCAACTGGATTCTCTACACCTACAACTGCCAGCTCACAAATGTCACAAAATCTGCACCATGATCCTAGTGCATCTTCAAAGACGTTGGCTCCCACTGATGTGAGTGAGAGACCGAAGGGTGGAAAATTGGCTGTTTCCTCATTATTGTCATCGCCAGCCAGAGTTGGCAAAAGCAAAAGGGATGATGAGGAGACGGCTAGTCCAAAGTCTGTGAAGAAGATGAAATCGGTTTCTAATATGAGATGAAAGATGTTAGATAGTGTTCAATGATATGGTTGCTTTTTTTGGCTGGTGGTTTATGAATTCTAATTATCTCTTTTATTGATTATATTGATTAATCGATTGTATTGTCTATAAGCTTATTTTAAATATTATCCATTGATGAATATTGTTTTTTTGTCCCTATTTACCAGTTCAGTTTTATTTGAAGTTGTCATATATATTTTGATACATATATATATAGTTTTTAGTTTTTCGAATTTTGAATTGATTTTACCAAGTTTACTTAATGCTTGATGCATGAACATATTAATCGTAGAAACAAACATTTTTTTTTAGTTCTGTAGAAGTCATGGCTCCTATGTTCATTCGCTTATTTTCTTATTTCCTTTTGTTGATTTTCGAGTCTATTAATAAACCGTGTGATTTCTTTGGTGCTGATTTCTGTATCACTTCGTCTTCGCTATCACTATTGTCATTAACCTGCTTCACGACTGGCTTGTTAAGAATAGCAGAGAAGGCGTTATTTTTGGTATTCTTGATTTTATCTTGCTTTTTGAGTTTGTTTCGTAGTGCATGCAGGGCTCTAGAGCCCTGAGTTGGGTTCTTCTGTATCTTCCCATTTATAATGGCATTGTTCTTCTTTTTGTTCAACGTTTTCAAGGATTTACCAGTTTTGACATAGTCTCCAATAGTGTTGATGTCAGACGATTCACTACCATAATCAGAAGATAATGAAAGGCCAGAGGAGCCAGCAATGATGGGCAGGTTTAAGAAGTCGGATTTTGACGCATCTGTTTCGACTGTCTCCGTGATAGTAGATGGTTTTAGCCAACTGGATATCAGCGATGAGGTATTATTGACGGCAAGAGAAAACTTGGCTTGAAGCTCTTTCTTCTGTTGTATCTCTTTAGCATGGGACATGGCTTTCTTTCAAACAGTTCTGATATAAAGTAGTAGCCTACGGTGCTAATCGCTCCTTCTCAAAATTTAAGATCTAAAAGTTTATATGATTACGTAATGTTCAGATTTTTGTATTACATACAAGACAAGAAGGCTACCGATTTCGCGAAGTTTTAGAGGATACTCTACAACGGGTGAGTATGTGTTCTAAGTGACTACATTTTAGAGCATTCTAGCTGATTCAAATACGGTTTCTCAGACGCTAATCCGGAATGAAAAAAGCTGAATATGAATTAGAATCGATATAGCTTCACAGGGAAGGAAGAAAATACATAGGAATTCAGGCATCTTATTTGGTTGAGACCTCATAGAGACTGACGGACTGAGACCTCAGCACGAGATCAGGTATAGATCTTTGAGTATCATTGGAAAGAAATTTTAGAAATTCAAGATATTCAAATAGCTCAAACCTTTGTCCTATAGTAAATATCTCTTATAATGGTCGCGCTCCGCCGTGGGCGTAATTACATCTGTAGCACACTGGGGCAGGCGACATTTTGCTATACTGTGAGATTTAATCGAAATGTGATTGTAGGGGAAGGCCTCAGGCCTAGTAGCTACGCAGTAAAGGAATCAAATAACTCCTGAAAAACTGAGTACGAATGCTCATGTATCTATGAGGAATATAAGTGCTAGGTTTGAATGGCCTTAGAATCTTTTTTTAAAGGATTTAAGAACAATCATGATTCAAATTAGTCTCCAGGTTGACACATATGGCTGAGCACTTCTGGAGTCATCAATTGAACAAAGAGTAACTATGAGAACGATAGTAAGGAGTTTTAAGAGGAGGAGGAGGATCTATCCCATGCCAATGATAGTCCTTCTCCTGGTGACATTAGGACAGTAGGTAACATATGCGCTGGAAGCTGCTGAGTATTCTGCCTATACCGGCTGGAACCTTGCTTATCCAGGATTCAAGCAGTGTGCTATCCCCCAGGATCTCTCCAGGTTCTCCCACACAAAATGTGCATTTCAACGGCTTTTTACTCCCACGCTTTATGCGAAAATCATAACGTGGTGTCAATGAATATCCGCGAAAAATACCCGATTCTTTGCCAAAGTGTAAATAAAGTAAATTCAAAGCGAGTTTTCTTCTTTCATCCTCAAGAACTGTGCTAGACCAAATTCGAAAGATGTTTTCTAAATCAGCTAATCGCTCTTTGTTGAGTATCACAAAAGTGAGTTACACCCTATATATTGGTTGTTCAGGTCCAATTGAGTATCCAGCTCATCTACGTCTTTCCTAGTTTCTTACACGATAAATACCTACCCGCTGAGCTATTGAATCAAGATAGGAGAGATCGATGAGTGATATATAAATGATATCTTGACCACACTGGATTATTTCAGAGTAGCCTTGGATGCTTAACTGAAGAATGAGGCCTCCACTCATCAGAGATTGGGACTCTTCAGATGATGGACACAGCCATCTCCCTGAAAGTATATATACTAACTACTTTGCTAGTCAGCCCTAAAAACTCAAAAGAGAAACCTATCCATCCATGAATACCGTTCTGCTGCTCTATTAAGATCTTACGGTGTTGGTGTTCCAAATGGTGATGCTGCTACTACCCCAGAAGGTGCTTATGACATCGCTAAGAAATTGAACACTGATGATCTTGTCATCAAAGCTCAAGCTTTGACCGGTGGTCGTGGTAAAGGTCACTTTGACACTGGTTTTCAAGGTGGTGTTAAGTTAGTCTCCTCCCCAGAAGAAGTCAGAGATTTAGCCAAAGAGTTCTTGCACCACAAAATCATCACTAAGCAAACTGGACCAGCTGGTAAAGAAGTCACTGCTGTCTACGTCGTCGAAAGAGCCTTCGCTAGAACTGAAGCTTACTTAGCTATTTTGTTGGACAGAGCTACTCAGAAGCCAATCATTGTTGCTTCTGCTCAAGGTGGGATGGATATCGAAGGTGTTGCTGCTAAAGATCCATCAGCTATTCATACTTTCCCAGTCGATTTGGAGAAAGGTGTCACTGATGAACAGGCCGCTCAAGTTGCCTCTGTCTTAGGATACACTTCTCATGCTCAAAAGGAAGCAGCTGAAACTGTCCAGAAATTATATAAAATATTCATTGAAAGAGATTCTACTCAGATTGAAATTAACCCATTATCAGAAACTGTCGATCACAAAGTGTTAGCCATGGATGCTAAATTTGGTTTCGACGACAATGCTTCCTTCCGTCAAGAAGAAGTCTTCAATTGGAGGGATTTAACTCAAGAAGATCCAGATGAAGTTGAAGCTTCCAAATCAAACCTGAATTTTATTAAATTGGATGGTAACATTGGTTGTTTAGTGAACGGTGCTGGTTTAGCTATGGCTACCATGGACGTTATCACTTTATTCGGTGGTAAGCCAGCTAACTTTTTAGATTGTGGTGGTGGTGCCACCCCACAAACCATTGAAAACGCTTTTAAATTGATTCTATCTGAAAAAGCTGTCTCAGGTATCTTTGTTAACATTTTCGGTGGTATTGTCAGATGCGACTACGTTGCTGAAGGGTTGATTGCTGCTACTAAGAACTTGGGTGTTGAAGTTCCAATTGTTGTGAGATTACAGGGTACCAACTATGAAAAGGCTTCTAAGCTAATTGAAGAATCAGGGTTGAAGATCTTTGCTTTCAATGAGTTAGATGATGCTGCTAACAAGATTGTTAAATTAGCTGACATTAACGAAAAAGCCAAAGAAATCGGTGCTAAAGTTTCTTTCGAATTCTAAGCTAGAATGAACTTGAAATGTTTTTACTTGCTTTAGATTGTTATGGGTTCTGTTGACAAATGTTTTTTAATGAAGAGGTCTTTCAACTTATAGAAAGAATACAAGAAATACTGTTAGACTTGATGGTAGCTTATTCATAATAATATTATGGGAGTCTTGACCGATAGACATGAAGCGGCAGCAGTCGAATCTGTAGCGAAT
Organism: Taiozyma yuanshanica; assembly: GCA_030569295.1. Classification (NCBI taxonomy): domain Eukaryota; kingdom Fungi; phylum Ascomycota; class Saccharomycetes; order Phaffomycetales; family Wickerhamomycetaceae; genus Taiozyma; species Taiozyma yuanshanica. The sequence continues at coordinate 981,815 of JAJMKP010000001.1, forward strand.
GTTTCAACTTTTCGCCGATGTCATAGAAAAATACTCTAGCATTAGGTTTAAGGACGCTGTTGCATGAGTGATGAGATGTTGCAGGCAATACGATCTTGGAACGCAACACTACCTTCTTTTGGTACCTATCCATCTATCCATTCAATTCTTGATTTTCATGCTCTAACTATCATAAGTCAATTTGATCTTACGACCCGATCATGTAATCTCTAGTCATAGGTACCGATAAGGGCGGTAGTGATTGCTCCTGACCAGAAGATCTCTGAGACCCTCAGCCTTTTTTCATTTCAATGTGATGAACTCTAGCATATACATACTTCAAAGGAGAAGACTTTGACTTTGCAGTGGGATCTTGCACTTTTAAAGACTGAAACATCTCTCTATAACCAGTTAAGATACATCATGATCATGACTTCCATAGAGGTTAACTAACTAATAATTGAATTTTTCCTTCTAGACGTCGTAATGAGGTTGAGATTTCAGTATGAGAGATGCAGGCGCTCTATGCGAGAATACATGCGAGGCGTCAGTAGAAGCGATTGTTTTTTTTTTTCTTGTTTTTTTTTTTTTAACCCCTGATTCGCTTAAACATAATGTAGTACGTAATTCCAAAAACACGAGTATCGCGTTTTGTATAATTATCCCATATGATTAATGATTCCAAGTAAAGCAGGATGCTATACCAAGTCACTAAAACAATTTAAGGCCAGAAACTAAGACCTTTAATGAAAACTTGTCCAATTTTGAAACTTCCAATTCCCCTGCTTTTCTTTGGAAGTTACTGCAAAACAAAACTTGTACACAGATGCATAAACTTGCATTCTGTACCTTAATTCTTTAATATATTGCTGTGGTAATACCCAAATTTTAGAATTTGAGGATTGTTTCAATCGAAAATTCCTAACTTGATGCGCGCTTTAACAAATCTCAAACAGATATAAAACAACTCTGAGATCTCCAAGTGGCCCTTCTGCTCAGGTTCAAGGCAAAACACCGGCGGTTATCGCGACAGCTGAACCAACAATACCTCTGTTTCATAGTCGTTTCAAAACCACCTTTAAGATATACTTCTATAAAAAGGGTTAATATTCTTAGCCTTCCCACCTACTTACCAACTGAATTCATTCATTTAAACGTCTGCCGTCACACACTCCTTACACGATGAAAAACGCTGAGATTTTCCAACTACTGGACACGCCTGCTGAGAAAGCTATAGGCAAGGAAATTAACATGGTCGATGGCAGAGACTTTAACCATCTGGATCTTGTAATCGAGGCCAAGAACAACAGACTTAAAGCTGAGTTTTTCTACATCTACGATTATGAGAAATTCAACAATTGCTCCCTTCTGAAACCAAACTTTGACATCTTTCAGTCTCCGAATGGTATCAACCACACTTCTGCTCGTTACATCATTCATTATTTGACTAAGGAGTTGAAGAGGAGGTTCAAAGAGATTGACCGAAACTCCAAGTCATCAAAGACTTCACTATATGATGTTTTCAAGCCTAGCTTAGGTCAGTTTGATGATGACGATATCGTTCAAGCCAATGAGTTTATTAGGAATATGTTTCCTTATGAAGGCTGTACTTATACCGGTGCAAAATTAGAAGAAATCATTGACAAGTCAACTTGGATCACACTTTTGTTATCTTTGAGAATTATATGGTCTCTACTCCCTGGCGCTATAATGCCTTGGGAATCCTTCAAGAAATTCCAAAAGAAAGAAATTAGTGGCAACTTCAAGAATTTACAATCTTTTTATCAAACTTTGCCAATCTTCTTACCTTCGCACAACCATTGCTGTGTTCTTTTTGAATTTTTGGAAATATTTATTGCTATCTTTGCAGATGATTATTTCATCGATTTGAGCATAGCTACTGACTTGATTTTTACTGCAGGTCAAATCTGCTTCAACAGAGATGAATTCAAAGAGCGTGAATCTCAAAATGATGATGATTTGCATGAACTACAGAAGTTTTACTACAAGAGAGGCTCTTCCTTCTACCAGATCTTCGTTTCTTACCTTAGAGCTTTGTCACAAGAGCCATCTTTTGAATTCAAAGCCCTATTGGACGTCTTCAAGATTGATGAATATCCACCAAAGCCGTACAAACCATTAACGCAAAAGGCTCTGACGTTAACTGTTCCATCAGATCCTGAATTACTTACTACTAATTACTTCAAGTTGATCTCTAATGCTTCCAATGCTACTTCAAGGATTTATTCATCAAACCACACTTTCACCAAGTTTGAGAACAAGTTCTTAGATAAGTTTGAAATCAATCCACACAAAATCATTGAACATTTTTTCTCAAAATCATCAAAGAACTATTTGCTAAAATTCGACAAGAAACTGAATTTTGAGAATTTTAAAGTCAACAGTGAAATTTCTGATCTAAGAAAGAATTTGAAGAACGGCACTGGGTTGTTCGATAACAAAGATTTTGTGTCCACTTTCATCAATGAGTTCAACAGATATGGATTTGAATCCCAGCAAGACAATAACAATAATTCAGAGACATTTATTGCTGATACCATCAACTTCAACTTTAACTCTAAGATGGAAAATGTAGACTCACTTCCTGTTCGTATCTCCAAACTTGAAATCAGTGAATGGTTTATCAATGCTTGGAAGTATGAAACATTCTTAGGTTATCTGCAAAACACTGTTGTTCTGAAGTTGACAAAGACCATTGGTGATTGTGATTGGTTGATTATTACTTCTCATGATAAAGTCTCATCACAGAACAGATATTTGAGTCCACCATCGTCAACTGAAATGCCATATGACATTAAGAAGAATGATGAATTAGGTGGTTCTTTGGAGGAAGAGGAACCTGAAGGTAGTAGAGGTAAAGAAACAAGGAAGTCATTGTTGCCAGATTCTGTGATATCCAAGAAGCCTTCCACTCCTAAGTTTTCTGAGAAACCAGCTGTGAAGTCATCCTCCAAATCATCATCTAAGTCAACTGTGCCGAACACTAGAAAGCTTACGAGGCAGACTGATTTAAAAAGAATTTCATTCCCATCCCCACCAAGAGATATGGCCAGCTTTGAAGAGGGATTCCATGAAAAGAATGGCAGTGAACCTATTGATAGTGAGAAGTTATCGCCAAACAAGAAGATTACTGAAAGAAAGAAACCTGCATTATCTCCCACGAAGTCAACATCACAACCATTATCTGAAATGAAGCCATTGCCGGCACCGGTCATTCCAAATCAGAGAATCCATACCCCAAATCAGCATCACGCCGACGCTTGGGGTCCTCCACCATTGTTGAGAAACGTCAATAATGATAATTCATTGATATCTTCTATTTCTGAAAGTGATATCACTGAGCTGAGAGCAGAGAAACTACACTTCAAATCTCCAATTGAACAAGTGAAGCATATCCCGTCCAAGGGCTGTAACTTGATGAAGCCAATTGAGATTGATACTGAGGGTCATGCTTCTATTGATAAGTTACAACAATTACAGATTTCAGATGATCAAAAGCCACAAGATGTCATCAGCGATGGTGCTTCCTCGAAACCAGTGATAACTGCTTCGCACCACGATACATATCCCGGATTAGAATCTCCGTTCACTCCACCTCGCCTAAGCATTTCTGTGAGAGCGAAATCTGATAGCAGTACTGAGCTTGCCCGTGAGGTAGTTACTGAGGAAATTTCGAAAGCTTCTCATCCTTACTTGAGAAATTCACCACCTCGTCCGCCTAGAGATGATAATGCTGGTTCTTCTTCAGCACCTGCTCAACCAAACCTGCTATTGCTGAAGACTGTTGAAGCTCCTCTCATTGAATCGCCAGAGGCCACCAATGCTGAACCATCAACTGCTGCTTCACACAACAAGACTCCGACAGTTGAAGTGCCTCCTGCTTTTCCGCTCAGTGCTGGTGCTGAAAAAAAATCACGAAGATTGTCCAAGCTGAACGTGGGTAGTTTCAGTGCTCCAAACATTGTAAAATCTTCTGTTGGTTCCCCATTGTCATCAACACTTCCGAAGTTTTCATTCTTTGGCAGAAAGACCTCCAATGAACAAGTGACCAAAATTACCACTTCTGAATCTACGGGTTCACTGGCTCATATCAACGATGGGTCCACCCTAGACAAGAACGACCATAGACCGAGTCTGTTGCTGAACAACCCTGAATTAGCCGTGGACCCAGAGTTGTCCATCCCCGATGTTCCATATACCCAACAGCGATTGAAGACTCGTACATCAAGTGTCTCATTGAAGTATTCTAGACAGCATTCTGCTTCAACTCTAGAAACCAAGTCACCATGCAAAAAGAAAGACATAAATACATCGGAATCACTAGAAGAAATTATATCCCAAAATCGTGGTGGCTTTGTTGGTGATAAGAAAGATGAAAAAGATGCTGAATCTCAGGTGTCACATGATGAGTCCACAGACAATAATGAGATCTTTGATATACACAGTGAAGAAAGCCAAGATACGCAGGATATCAGTAAGGTGTCTCATAACAAAGAATTGAGCATGAATCTGGATGGCTTATTAGAAGAGATAGGTGAAACTCAATTTTTTTTCAATAGTAATGATGGTTTTGTGGAAAATAAAAGTTAAACAGAGCTCAAGGCCTCTATAACGAACCCACCTTATGTCATTTTTTCTTAATAGTTTCTTTTTGCTGAAGATAGGAATTAGTTTTGTACTTTAGATATTTGATTTAACAAATCTTTGTTGATCAACAATATCCTACAGACTTATTTTTTAACCTCAGATGCAATTGATTGATTTTGATTCTTAATTGTACACAGTTATTAACAAAGTCGTTGACTAGAGTTCATCGTGAGCATTAACATTTGCTGTATGTTCTAATTCTTTTTTTCCTTCTGATTCTTCCACTGATTCCTCTGATTCTTCTTCTGATTCTTCCTCATCTTCCTCTTCATCTATATCATAAACTTCAGAGTTAGTTGCAGTATGTGATGATTCCTCTTCAGAAGTTTCATGTTGTTCCTCCTCATCCTCTTCCTCATCTATATCATCAACTTCAGAGTTAGTTGCAGTATGCGATGATTCCTCGTCAGAAGTTTCTTGTTGTTCCTCCTCGTCAACAATGTCTCCTTCTTCAGGCTGAATTTCGGTCTCAGTTTCAGTAGCACCTACTTCTCCAAAAGCCTCACTTGGAGACGCAGAAGAAGTTTCAGTAAGCAGCTCTTCAGATTCTTCAGCAAATATTGATTCATTTTCGCCAAAAGTCTCTTCATCGTCAGCTTCATAACCTTCGTCAACATCATTTTCAAGAGTTGGAGAAATATAGTCATCTTCTATTTGAGTTTCTTCAGGAAATATATCTTCAACACCAGGAGTGTTCTCATCAGTTGAATATTCTGGAGTTCTAGAAACAGCAAAGGATTGTTCAACAGCTGTTTCTGGCGTCGCAGTGTCCACAATGGCTGCAATTGAGTAGTGTTCTTTGGCAGTCACAGAGACTGGGAGGGAAGGGCTACTGGTTTCCTGGCTGGTGGATGTCTCTGTCACTTTAAGCTCAAGAGCTGATGCAAATTCAGATTCAGATTCAGATCCAATTAATTCCTCAGTTTCAGGTATCTCTTCGATATCCGACTCTTCTCCAACTTCAGACTCAGTTTCCGTTTCAGTTTCCGTTTCAGTTTCCGTTTCAGTTTCCGTTTTAGTTTCAGGCCCGGTCACAGAAGGGGCCGTAGATTTCAATCCATGCAGATTAGTTTCTTGAACAGATTTCAAATAAGCAACAGGTTCTTCGGAAATATCAAGAGTGGTTTCAGTGACTTCAACATGAGCTTCAGCAGTGGATTTACCATCAGCAGTAGTCTTGGTAATCTCAATATCTTCAACAATTGATAGTGAAGTCAATGGTAGAGATCCAGTAGCATGGGTGGTGGCTTCACTGGCGGCTTCCTCTTTGATCTTTTTGGATTGATTTCTCTTTTCAATTGAAACTGATTCAACAACTGCCGCTTGATTATTAGCAGATACTAACGGTTTGATAGTTTTGGATGGAGATGATAATGAACTAGAGGATGTCGTAAATGATCTCGGAGCAGTAGTGTCACTAGAGGCTGTCGTGAATGACCCCGATGAAGTAGATTCTATCGATCGGGATGAAGTAGCTGAGGCTGCAGATGACGCAGAGAGAGTTGAGGTCAAGCCGAAAGTCAGTGGCGTTTGAGAGACAGAGATGGAGATGCCTTCAGATTCACTAGCTGTTTCAGGTTCAGACTCAGAAGATAGTGTAGCTGACTGGCCGGCTTTTCTAGTCTTCTGCATCCTTGTCTTTCTTTTCTTTGTTTTCTTCTTCTTCTTCTTTTTGATAGATGTGGTAGTAGTGACTTCTTCATTGACTGAAGCAATTGGAGCTGGCGAGCCAATGATTGAGGAGGATAGTGCAGAAATTGCTGGTTCAATGACTGATGCAGTCTTATTTTCCAATGAGATTGAATTTTTAAATTGGTCAGCTTCAGATTCTTGGTTAATTTCAATCTCTTTCTTCAAAAGTTCTTCATCGGAGGGAATAGTATCAGTTTCAACAGCCGATGGAGTTGATTCAAATCTAGTGTTTTTGGTGGCAATGGATTCAGATATCTTAGGTGAGCGTAAAGTTGGAAACACTGTCGATGAGGCCGTTGAGCTGGATGATGACTTGATGGAGGATGTCGTTGGAATAGCAGTTTGCTCAGTGTTGCTCGAAGACCCGAAAATATCGCCAGCTGTGGATTCAATTGAGGTCAATTCAATGGAAACATCTTCAGAAGCGTACTCTTCCTCAGTTTGTTCTTCGTATTTCTCAATAATCCTTTGATAAGAGTCTTTATCTTCCGTGTTTTGTGTCTGGAACGAAGAAATTGATGAGCTTGACACCGAGAATGATGATGTGAGAAGGCTCGAGTTTGGGGTGGGTATCACGCTCGCTGTGTCAGATGGACTCAAGACCCTAGGCTTCATTTGAAAATAATCTACCACCTCAGTTACCTCAGCAGATTGTCTTGAAGAATAATACATCCAACCCAACTGAAGAATAATTGCTAGAATCAATATCTGGAAAGATCTTAGAAAAAAGAAATACATTTTATGAGTTTCAATTCCCCATTTTTCAGGGATTTCAATCACTTCAATAGTCTTTGCTGCACTGACAGTGGCTAAGAATCTCCCTTCTGGCGAGAAAGTTACTTCAGTAATTGACAGGGTGTGAACGTTGGTGAAATTTTTCAACACCTTCAATGAAGCAATGTTTAAAATTATGACCGAACCTTCATTGCCAGAGACTGCTATGACACCATTCTTCTCATTAACATCGATAGATGTAATACCTTTGATCTTTTTGGAGATGATTTTTTCATTGACAACTTTCAGTTTTCTGTCCAAAGATAAATTTGATATTTGAACACCACCATTGTTTTCTATGCCAGAAGTGATTAAGACGTTGTTATCATCCAGGAACCTTACTCTCGATAATGTGAGCTTCTTGAAATCGGTACGACGTTGCAGTGAACGACCGGTAACCATGGAGATTATTTCCAGGGTATGATTCGTGATGTATGCGAGCGCCTTACCATCTGGACTTATATCTAGATCCCTGACATCGTTGTTGGCCTCAATTTCGTATTTAACCATTAATCTGACGGGATCAAGAATGAGAATGACAGTTGGCACTTTGGAAGATGCGATGGCAGCAACACTGGCGTCGTTCGACAATTTGATCAATTTCAAGTAGGCAGGGTTGTTAAGCTGTGGTATTTCCAATGAAATAGATGTGACATATTTCAAGTGCTCATTATGGAAGAAGAATTTATGCAAGTTATGATTATGTCCTTCCGCTAATGAGGCAGAACCTTCGTTTGCACCTAGCAGGATTAGATTCTTCTTAGCATCCAATGTAGTTGGTACATCATCTTCGTCTTTCAACTTCAATTCACGGAACTTCTTGATTGGTTTTTTCTTCTTCTCCAAGTTGATTGTCAATGCGGTCAATCTATTATTGTTGGAGGAGAATGATTCTTGTGCTTGTGAAGATCCAACCTGTCCGCCACCAGTTACCAGAAGTGTGCTCTCATTGAGGAAGCGGGCACCATAGACTGGATAGTCAATCTCATACCTGGCGCTGTTGATTTTGACCATTTTGCAGTATTCAGTGGTTCAGCGATTGTATTGTTTTAGGTGGCCTTTTCAATGGTAAATTCAAGCGCGCGCGTATCTTATTGAAGGTTGACCAGTAACGAATCGCGATTAATGGAACAACTTTATTAAAAAAAACACGAGTTCGCGACCCGGTGCGCGCGATTTGACATTTGTGAAAAAAAAAGGGGAGGTTACCCGGTCTTAGATTTCCCATATTTTTTTGTTTCTTTGACCTGTGAGTGCTTCTTCTTATTATTATTTTTATGATAAGTGCATGAATGCAGCAGGCCCCCGCCACTGATGGGAAAAAACCCTGGAACTTGGCACATTGCACAATGCACAATGCACATCGATGGCAATCGGAGTACGGATTGGGGGGAGAGTATCCACAAATATATACTCTTCCCATTCAACATTAACACTCTCTTCATTGAATTAATAGTCGAGACATCGACATCAGCTCATCGATTATATTTCCCTAAAACATAAAAAAAAGCTGCAACCAGATCCAGACCCGGTTTTGTGGTCCGGTACTTAATTATAGAAAGTAGTCACTCTATAATTAAAAGGCCGTGAACGCGATAATTGGAATTCTACTAGGAGTGAACTTAAACTAAACTAGAGTTCACTAAAACAAAACACAGTAGACACGTCCATTTTTTGGCTGCATCATCCCATCTATTTTCTTCCCTCCTTGTCTTACTGAGATATACGCTTCTATTGTTTTATCCCTCTGCGATCTTCACCCCGTCATTATGGTGAAGTACAAAGATAAAGACATCAAATCATCCTTGATTCCAAAAGTCACGAAAAAGCTCAAAGTTATCAGTTTGCTCATCGTTGTGTTAGTCATCGTTGGTATTACGGTTTTCAAGGCCGATCTTATCTCTGACAATAACACTTTCAAGCAACTGAGAGATGCTATTGCGAAGGATAATTCAGAGGTGCTGGATCTGATACAACAGGATAAAGCCGCATCCACTGAATTCAAATCGTATGGTGAGCTTCAGAAAGAGTTCAAAAGTCAGAGTCCACACGCACCTAATCCTGCTATAAGAGGCAAGCCTTCAATCAATGACGGGAAGGTTGAATTGATTGATACCTCCATGGATTCAAAAGTGATAGGGACTATTAACAAAGGCGGCTCAAATTTGGAGAGTGTTGATAAAAAGTTGGTCAACAATGATCTTAGAGTTCCTACAGAGAAATCATCAAGAACAGATAATATTGAAACAAGAACAAAGACAGAAATTGTTAAAGGCACAAAGAGCACAGACAAAGAGGTAAAGGGAACCCTGAGTTCTTCTAAAGAACCTACGCAAAGTAAGACAAAATCTTTTGTGGTACTTGATAAAGATTCTCATAGTATCAAGATAGTCGACTATATTGATAAGTCAAAATGAGCCACTACAGAAAGTTAATTTCGATCGTTTATTTATTTCCAACAAATGTGTTCCTTTCCTACAAGCAAAAATTACCTTCACCTTCGAAGACCAGCTACCCAAGGTTCTTTAAATGTCTTATACTTTTATGATTATTTCCTGTGTTTTATGTGCTATGATTTATGTTGATTCCTGTCGTTTAAAAAGCTTTATATCATTAACAATAGATTCTTTTTTGTTTATGCGATCATGCCTTTTATGCGATCATGCCTTGTACGTAGTTTCAATCATTATTATTTCAGACTCAACTTAATTCAAACCTATCCATTCTTGCCTGGAGGTTGGTAGGCAAACCTTTATTATCTTCATTGCCAATGACGTATTCTGGTTTTCTAAATTTGATAGCCACTGACCCTCTTCTGTGATGATGTCTCGAACAACCTGATAACTCCTTGCTCCCATCGTCTTGAGAGTCAATACCAAGCCCGTTGGCGCTGACAACACTTGCTCTGCAACTAGAAGACATTGGATTTCGATGACGACAGTCTGAAACCAACGATGATTTTCTAGAGGAATTATTTGAGATGGGACTTTCTATATGATTCACCTCTCCATTCATGACGGGCATCGAAGCTGATCTCGGTAGAGAATAACTTGAAGACTCTCCAGGACTATACGAGCCAGCCACAGAGTTTCTAGGGGTTGGAGGTTGTGTATTGTGATTTATCAGTTTGTAGACCTTCAGTTTAGCATTTATAGGTTTATTCATGACCTGTAGATTGTTAACCTTCTGCCTAGTATGATCATTGTTATCATCAAAGGAGATCTCAAACCATGAGTTACGCTTCTTGTAATCACTTTCTGGTGTGAGTGGCAGACGTTCAGGATATTCGTAGTCTTGAACATTCATAGCCAACTATTGAGTATGTTTTAGAAGGGGGTATATGAAGTTTAGAATTATCGTATGCACTCCAGATTATTATCTCCCAAAAAAGCTGCAACTACAGATCATCAAAAAGTTAAGGACGGTCTTATATATATCAAATTTTTTTTATAAAGTGTACCGTACGACTAATAGAAGAATACGTCATTTTTTGTGTTTGGCAACATTTTTCAGGTTGGAACGAATAACGACTGGAATATTCCAGCAAATTTGTGTCTTTATCAAAGAGAGCAATGATTTGTGATTTCCGCAATCGAGTAAAGTTTAAGATCAAGGGCCTCGCGGGTTGTCGAACATAACGTCATAATAAATGCGTGGATGAACCTCGAGAACGCTTAAGGGTCTGATACTGAATTCATTTAAAAACGTCGGAGAAGTCTAACGCGGTACCTTTATTTAAGGCTGATTGAATAGTTAGAGCTTTATTATTTGTTGGACGTAACAGCTGAGCCTGGTCGACATTTTTAGAGGGACATGAACCTAGCAGCCGTTGTAGGCACTACTCAACCACTATTAAAGCTAGCACTTGCCATGTTAGTTTTGGAAATCTCGATGATAATATGGAGATATGAATGTAGATATCAGGTATTCAATTAGTTGATCTCCCTGTAGGTTCTTGGTCACTGATAACTTACTGAAAAAATTTTTCTCCTGGTCGCAGGTAGCAACAACAAACATACTCGACTATTGTTTCATGTGAATGGAGCAGTGTCAGCCAGACGCATAAAGGGCCAAGGCTAGTTGTGGAGGATATCGGAATTATGTGGAGCTTGCACGGAGGTCAGGTTACCACTAGTTCTTATAAAGCGTTTTCATTTGTTGTAGGTGCGGGCGTTACGGTCTTAGATTAATTTATCGGCCAACGAATGCGCGATTATGACGAAAGTGGGAATGAACAATTAGAGCTACAAGTAAAAGACCAGTAGGAGATTTAGGCAAAAAAAATGGTTTTATATATCAAGCAATAGCAATGTAAATCATAAATGGGAACCCAATTATACCTCCATTTTAAAAGACCCTCTTTTTAAATGGTCTGTCTAGCAGTGATGCTGCCGTACTTGCGCTTCATATTTTTCCGAAGTGTGCCAGGACCACGATTTTGACAATTGTCAATTGACACGATTTAAAAACTTGTGTCACACAACTGCAAGCGATGTTACATAAATACTTGTACATTTCCCGGAAAAACTATCTAAATATCCAGATTTCTATACCACTATTTTATAAACAATGTCTGACAAAGTCTTGAATGTTGGTATTGTTGGGACCGGTATCTTTGCCACAGAGAAGCACTTGCCTACTTACGAATCCCTTCCACAACACTTCAACCCTGCAGCTGCCTTTAACAGAACCAAAGCCAAAGCTGAAGCTTTTGCTAAGATCGCTGGGATCCCAGATGATCACGTCCATGACTCTGTTGATGAATTGATCAAAGATCCTTCAGTTGATTACTTGGATGTCCTGTTGCCAGTCCAATTTAATTACGAAACTGTGAAGAAAGCCATTGATGGTGGTAAACCTGTCATCATTGAGAAACCAATAGCTGCTACTATCGCTGATGCCAGAAAGATTGTCCAATTGGATCGTGAAACTAAATTACCCATCTTAGTGGCCGAAAACTGGGCTTATTTCAAAGCTGTTGGTTTAATTAGAGAAAGATTAGACAAAATTGGCCCTATCGTTTCATTCACCTATAGATCAACTGGCCCTTTTAATAAGACCAACAAATACTTAACCACTTCATGGAGACAACATCCAGAACACTTAGGTGGTTTCTTATCAGATGGTGGTGTTCATCAATTAGCTTTGTTGACTGAAGTCTTAGGTCAAGTTAAATCAATTTCAGCATTGACAAAACAAATCAGAGAGGAATCTGGTGACCAAGATATTTTATTCTCCACCGCTAAGTTAGAATCAGGTGTCATTGGTACTTTCACTTATGGTTCTGCCTTCGGTGCTGTTGAAAAACATGGGTCGTTTGTTATATATGGTCTAAATGGTTCCATTACTCTGGAATTTTCAGCCAAGAAACCAAGATCATTGAGAACTATCGTTGGTGCCTTTGCTGAAACCGTTGAAAGTGACGATTATTTTGAATTCGATGAAGACTCAACTGGTGGTGTTGCTCCAGAATTTGAGAACTTTTATGAAGCCGTCACCAAGGGTGACAAGTCTTTAATTATTGTGTCACCAGAAAAGGCATTTCATCATCTAGCCATTGTTGCTGCCGCTTTGGAATCTTCAAAGAAAGACGGTGATCATATAATTGTCGAAAAGCCATGAAGTGACTAATTTAAATCAGAAGTAACGTTATTGACTAATGCTACGATTCGTTCTATTAATTATTACTATCATTGTATGTTTAACCAAGCTCTATGTGTGTAGTAAACGTCATTTCTTATCCCTCAGAACCTTAGTAAATAGAAAAGAAACACCAGCAGCAATGATGGACACCCCACAAATCATCAACATCATCATATTAGAATATTGATAATGTCTTACTTTATCAGCAGGCCAACCTGAGTATAAAGCGTAAGTACAAACAACTGAACCCAGATTACCCAGCCCAGAGACTAAAGCACTTGCAACAGCGACACCAATATTACCATACTTTGAGCCGAATATATCTGCAGACATGGCCATACACGTTGGAACAGTAGGACCTAAGCCGAACCCAGCGATTAATAACCCACCGTATCTTGACCATTTTGCATTTGCATAGGTAGTCACAAGAAGACCAATCATGATGATAAGAGTAGAGCAGGAGAAGATCACGGGTCTATATTTCTTGAAAGTATCACTCAGCGGAGTAATTAATAAGATAGCTGCCAAATCGAATAGCCAAATTGGCGCATAAAGTAACGAAACATCAATGGAACTAACACCCAAAACAGTTCTGATCAATGTGGTACCGAAAACAGCTAGACCAAACCCAGTGCCGACAACACCAAAATACATCATAATTAATGGCCAAGCTCTGATATCTCTCAATACCTTCCAAACATCTCTCCACCCCCATGTTTCAGTGGTTCTGTATTTGGACATTTGTCTTTCATGTAAGATTCTTTCCTCTTCTGTTAATGGATGTTTGTTTAACTTTGACAACTTTTTGAAGATATCGAATCTAGAGGTTCTATCAATTCTGTTATCTGGAAGCCAAACCAACAAGGACAAAGCAACAGCAATGGTGACACATCCGTAAACTAAGTACAGCCATCTCCAACCTTCTCTACCTCTCACACCATCCATTTTTTGGAATCCAGCTGCGACTAAACCAGCGGCAGATGCACTCAATTGAGCTGCCGTAAAATAATAACCGATTCGTTTAGCAATTCTATGAGGAGGATACCATAAGCTAACGTATAATGACATACCAGGCCAGGTACCGGCACCACACATACCACTAATAAATCTAATAGCGATGATTCCACCTGATGATTTTAAAGCCGAATAACAAGTGTAAACCAAACCAACCGACAATACGATACGACTTAGCCACACTTGTGGAGCCAATCTTGTCATTGCAATATTCATAGGGACATCAAAGATGATATAACCGACATAGTATAAGGCAGAAGCAGTGGATATGTCATGGGGGGTTAATTTTAAAGTTTGTCCTAAAGAATGGCCCTTCTCAGCATTCATGGTTAAGGTGTTACCATAAGCAGATGATCCAAAGGATGTAAGGAAGTAAAGGGACCATAGCGCCGGGATGATTCTGAGGTCAAGCTTTCTGTATATCTTGTCCAATCGTTCAAGTTCCTCTGGGGTGAACTCATCTTCATTGAGTGGTGATGAGTCTGTGTTGATGCTCACAGCCTTCTCATGATCCACGCTTTCTGACATGTTTTCAAACCTTGAGAATTTTGATTAGAAAGAGTGAAGATGAGGATAGAAAATAAAGCGAATCCACGAGACTTTATATAGACATCGAAGTGAATGGCTTTTTTTTCGACCCATACAGCTTTATTGTTGAGCCAAAGGTGAAGTCATGATTCATGAACAACTGTTGAGGTATAATGATTCACATAAATATCCTAATCTAGAAATTTCCGAGAGTCTCAGAGTTGCGACTCAGAAATATTTTCTTTCAGCCGAGTCATGATGCGTCCCCTAACAAGATGGTTGATGTACCAAAAATCTTTGTGGATCATGTCTTGTACTCACAAGTCTCCAACCCCACGATATATCCGGTTGCATTATTAGCCTTAGAACGTTCTAGGACTCATAACTGCATGGAACGCAACTCGAATGACCTCTACAATCCATAAGCTGATGTGATAAGTTTATAGATATATAGCCAACATCTTGAAAAAAGAGACCCCCACCATTAATCATGCCTTCACGATAACATGATATTCATTTCCCAGTCCCTGTGAACATTCAACCAATCATCCTTAGGTTCATTGTTCTTCCTTCTTCTCCAAACCTCAAACATAATCTGTCTTGCGCCCCAATAAGAACCAATACCATTCTTAGCTAAATCACTAGCCCATAGTCTATACCTATTTTGTAAATCACTATCGATAGCGGAGCAGCCTGAAATGACACATTGCCAAATCATAGGTAGTATTTTGATCCTCTTGGCCTTGGTAACGTTCTGTAGAGCTTCAAGATAAGTGATACAAGCATTAACGTAACTTTGCAAGAACTTATCATCTGTATCTTTAATCATCTTAAAGAAGTAGATCACCAATCCGTTGTAGAAGCTATGGATATGGTGATATAGGCCTTCATGTAAAGGACTAATAAAATCATCACCGATCTTCTTCAATTTCCATTCCGGTTTCCAAGACAGTAACTTCTTCTCAATAGACTCAGCTAAATCCCTCACTTTAGCCTTCTCGTTGGCGTTACCATTCGCTTCAACATACAATTTTAGCTTTATCAATTTCACAATCTCACTGAATAGTAAAATCAAAGAATTAGGTAGACCGTACAAAGCATCTGTTAACAGAACTTCTTTACTGTTTTTAATTTTCCAGGTTTCTTCATCAATGAATTCAGGTGCATATTCACCATTGAACATGGCTTTGTTGATGAAGCCAATTTCAATTTGACCATCTTGGTCCACATTCTCATAAAATTCAGTTGTCGTACCATTATCCCTAGATTCGATCAGTCTATTGAAAAATTTAGACTTAATATCATCATTGATTCTATTCAAATTCTCATAGTTGGTTGAATCTTGTAGTAGTTTCAAAAATGAAAAGACTCTATGTAAGATTTTCGCCTTATTACTCAGTTGCGGTCTTGACTTCATTCTTTGAGAAATGATTTTCTCACATAGTGATAAGTAGTACTGACAGTCTGCCATAGTACCCCAGACAACATCAATTGTGTTCATGGACAAAATAGCAACTACCACGTCTTTGTATTTCTCCATCTTAGTCTTGAAAGCCGATTGCAAGTCGCCCTTAGAAAGAACTTTCTTAAGGAAAGATGAAGCTTGGAGTCTAAATTCGATGCCCAAGTTCAAAAAGAATTTCATCTCTGTTGAACCCTTCTCAAATTTTGATTGTAATCTGAAACATGACACGGCCAATAAGGCATTGAGTAAGGACATTCTGGAATCTGATGATTTACCCATAGCACAAAGATCACCTAGAGCTTGGACGGCCCTTGGAAAGTAGATTGCTTTCCATGGATTATGAGCGAATGGAACAACGGTCATTATATCAGCAACGTTTTGGTAGTAGTGATCCAATAGAAATCTTGTTAGAGAAGAGACCCTTAGTCCGTTAGTTGGAATATTCAAACTAGGATCTAGTTTTGGGAAGACTGGTGTATTGATAACTCGAATGACATTTTCAGGCATATTGCTTTCATTTGTGTCTATGATAACTTCATCGATCAGGCAGCTATTTGTATAGCCATTAACATTTGAGCCAGGGTTAACATCAGTGGTACATGAAGCAGAAGTAGGTTCATCCTTTTCATTGTGGTACTCAAAAAAGTTATGATGCGGCCTTAGGGCATTGAAAACATCACGGTCCAATGGGAAAAAATCTGATGGCTGTATCACATCTGGGGAGACAGGCTTCGATATTTTCTGGGATTCAATATTCTGGCCATTGTATGAGTATAGCAGATCAAAAAATGCATTGTTCTGATCATTGGATGTAGCAGCAGTAGCGCTCAACAAAGCATCAAACCGCAGTTCGTTAGATAGCCATTCTTGATTTATACTTGATTGATCTTCAAATAGGCCGTTTGTTTGCCAATTCAGTTGTGAAAAGTCATCTTTAGATGACTTATCTGTAGAAGATTCAATGAGTTTAGGCGCTATATTATCAGCGGTTTCATAATTAGGTGTAAGACTGTTGACTGGCATTGTTCGGGAGTGTGTCCTTACTATAGGAGTGTCTCCCTTTGACGTGGAGTCATTCGACATGGAACGGCTTTCTGGAGTATTAACTGACGACTTCATTCTCTTATTTGCTTGGACACTGTCAATTTCATCTTCATCTATAGCTGTATACTTATTCTTGGTAACCTTCTTTCTCTTTCTCATGAGCTCATCAGATATATTTGTCAAACCTTCAAATACGCCAAACTGACCTTCAAAGTACGTCTGATTATTTTCAATCTTCGAGTAAGTTGGATTATGAAGAATGCCCAAGTCCCTATCCATGTCCTCGTATGTTTCGTACTCCACATCGTATTTAACAAACTCGATGTTTCTTCTTTGGAAGCCTTTTTGTTTCTCCTCATCATCTGAATTCCGTAGCTGGTAGCCGTACTTGTCAAACTGGATAGGCTTAGACCAGTATAGTTGAATCTGATACCCTGCACATTCAAGTCCGGACTTCTCACATCTTCTACAAGTTGGCCTACCCAAATCACACTTGACCTTTCTTGACCTACATGTCCCACAACCGGAAAAGGTCTTTGTATTTCTCTTGGACTTTGCACGCACGTTGTCCTCACTGATGGATCTACGGCTCCTCAGTGAACCCAAGCTATCTGATAGTTCCAGCATCGATGTGTATGGTGGGTCTTCTTCAAAGCTTCTCGTTATCCAACGCTCCATCTAGCGCTATAAATTTACGTACTGTCAAAAAGAAAATTCGCGGCATCTGCAAAGGTTTACAGAAAACATCAACAGATACAAATTCAACTAAACTGCTGAACGACAGGTCGCTCAAGCCTTAAGCACAGCTTAACAATGACAGAGAGACGTAGAAAGAAGGCAAAATTATTCACAAACGACGTGCGGTCGCTTCTCTATGGGTTTGGTGATGTTCAGAATCCAAATAATGATACGGTTAATCAGTTAGAGGATGTTCTTACACAATTCATTATCGATACATGCCATGATGCCTCAGCTTTCGCCAGAGTAACAAGAAGACAAAAAATCAAAGTTGAAGATTTCAAGTTCGCACTTCGGAGGGATACGCTGAAATATGGGAGAGTGTTTGAATTGTTAGAGCTGCAAAAAGTCATTACCGATGCCAGAAAGCAATTTGACAACTCTGAAGGGAAGTCGTTGAAAAATCTGGCCGACGATGATGAAATCAACAAGAATGATGAAGATGGTGATGATTTAGATGATGGTGAACCACAATTTAATGAGGATGGTACTTTGAAGGCTGTTTTGCCAAAATCAAAGCAAAAAACCGATAAACCAAAGAAGAAACCTGATGAACCTGAAAGAAAAAAGAGAAAATACACCAAATCTGGTAAAGAAAGAAAACCATACAAAAAGAGGGCAAAAAAGGGCGAGCAGCCAGGTGCCCAACCTGCTGCACAGCCAATCGAGCCAACTTTGTAATAACGAGTTTACGACTACATTGTGCACTATATTGAAGTAAGTTTTATTTGTAGTGAAATCACTACCTCTAATTTAAGGCGTTTTCATGACATTTCGTTAATATGAGAATGGGAAGAGTACCAAGCTAGACGATGATACTATGTAGGTATTCAACACTGTTATCGACTTTGCTGATACCAATGAACTTATTCCACCATTGGTTCATTTTATAAAGAGCAAAGTTTCTCAAGTTATTTGGTAAGTTGATGTAACTGTTGAAAACAAATCTAAAACCTTCTTTCCAAGCAAGTAATTCTTCTTCCAGATAGTCGCTGAAGTTCTTCTCCATTTTGGACAGCTTTTCATCAAATTCGCGTTCGTCAAATTCCTCACTATGAACCTCTGCTTCTTCTATTGCTTTTAGTTTTTCTAATCGTTGTTTCCTCAAAATATTCAAGTGATTAAACTTGTTGATGGATTCAATAGATTTAGTCAATCTATCAAAAGTGTTGAATAGACTCAGAATTTCATTTCTAGACAGATTATTTAACTGATCTGGTTTATCTGTGAATAATATCTTCAAAGCAGTGGCGTAACCTGTAGACTGAATCTTACCCCATAATCTGCATCTATCGCAAGTCACACAATCCATCAATTTGGTAACATTTCTAAATTTTGCTCTGAAGTTCTCTTTAATATCATGGCTCCTGAACATTGAATGTTCATTGAAGATAGTATGATCTGTTGGTAACTCATCGATAATCTCTTTGACCTGACTGTATACAAATCTGTTTTTAGCCGGATTTAATGGATTAAATTTGTAGTCTTTCAAATAAGGTGATAGTTTGACAATGGCGCGGACTAATAGAGCATAGTTGAAGTAAATATTTTGAATTCTCTCTGGATGATCACCAACTTTGAAGTTGAACAATTCTAAATTTGGTTCCCATGTTTTAGTCACATTGTTGTAATATTCATTGGATAAATGTGTCGAAACGGAGCTATGGAAACCAGAGATGATCTGATAAAAAACTTTTTGTTCAACAGGACATTCCCCTTCTAATTGATGTTGATAAATCATTGACCAGATGTTTTGCTCCGGTGGTGGTAGATAGCCTGTGAATCTTTCCGGGTTTCTTGAAATATCAATGATAACACCATCTTTATCATTCAAATCACACCACTCGCCATCATCAGCATCCAGAACTTGGTTCTCGGGAGGACAAAGCGAGTCTAAGAATGAGTCTTCACTAATATCACTCAATTTTTCACCTTGGTTGGTTAAAAGATCATAGTCGTAATCATCAGAATGAACATCTAAATCAAGTTGACAACCGGGACTGAAACAGATAGATTGACACTCAAAGAATGGGCAATTCATGTCCAACTGAAATTGCAAGTGCTTGAAGTAGTCTTCATCAGCAACCAAATCTTTTAACAAAGGTCTTACTTTCAAATTTAGATTATTGATGTCTTGATAAGTTAAATCACAGCACTCATTACTAATGTTTTCCTTTAAATCCAGATCGTATAGTCGATTGTTTTGATTTCGGGCAGATACAGCGTTCAGAAGTAACACGCATGTTAGTGAAGTTAATAAATTGGTCAATATCATCGTGATTTGCCGCTGGGTGTTATAATTGTGATGTGATGGAAGAATCAATTTCTAATCGCTTTTTTAATTCTGTCTCGTGTTCTTTGTTAAAGAAAAAAGAAAAATCCAGAAAAAAGAAACAGCTGATATGCGATGGATTACATAATCTTTCAAAGAGATGCTTGTTTAATTATCTATAACCTTGTTATCGAACAGTTTTTTTATGAATTCAAGAATTATGGTGTTCTCTTTTGTAGCAAGTTCTCTCTGGATTATTTTGTTGCTGAGGTTGAACCTGCTGTTTTTCTGTGCCTTTTGCTGCTGATGTGGGGATCTTTGTATGCTTTGTGACTTTTGAATTCTTTGTGTCCTCTGTGTATTTCTCCTTTTGGTCTCTATTGGTTGTTTAGGCTCTTCTGTTGGTCGCTTGTTAGAGATCTTCTTCATCCAGTTCAGTTTTCTTTGCTTGATCCATTCTTGAATGTCCTCTTCTGTTTCCAACTTCATGTTTACTTGCTGATCTAACGCAGGATTTATTGTCCCATTAATTGTTGCTGAATTACCATCATCCCGCTCTTCTTGTAAAGGTGGCAGGATTGAGGGTGCTTGGCCAGGAAGGTGGAAGGGAAGTTCTCCTGTGCTGCTATTTGAACCGTAAATCTCGTCCATTTGCTAGTATATCGAGCTTTGGCGCTTTCTCTTATGATCATATTTCATCTCAAAAAATTTCTTCCCTCTAAGCTCCCTGAATTCCTGCCCAGGGATCATGGCAGGGCTCTGCCTAGTTTTAATTCCCTCTCCTCAGGACTCCACCCAAGTCATCGGCTGCCCGCGAAAAACTCAGGTGCGAATTATAAAAAATTGACCTGGGACTTCCCCCCATAAAACGAGTTCGCGACCATTTTTTTTTCTTTGCCCATCCCACATAAAAAAAAAGCAGAAAATCCCACACAGATTGACAAAGAGCCTTGAAGAACCGTTAACCAGCTTAAACATCATTGCAATGTCACAGCCAATTCAACGTGCTGCTACCCAGAAAGTTTCCCAATCTGTTTTCTCTAAAGAGACCTTAAAGTGAGTAAAGCTCATTGAGAAATGAACACTGTGTCTATAGTTTCATGCAACCCCCATACTTTTTACCTCTTGGAGTTCGATATTAACTTAATGGCTCTAGATACGTTTTTACTACACATTTTTGGGGTCCAGTTTCTAACTTTGGTATCCCAATCGCTGCTATCTATGATCTAAAGAAAGATCCAGAGCTGATTTCTGGTTCAATGACTGGTGCTCTAGTCTTATACTCAGCTGTTTTCATGAGATACGCATTTGCCGTTACCCCAAAGAATTATTTACTATTCGGTTGTCATGTCGTCAATGAAACTGCTCAATTAGGCCAATCATATAGGTGGCTTAACTACCATTACTTTGGTGGTAAAGAAAAAGCCGCTTTAGAGGGTAAAAAGGATTAGATATTATGTACTTTTATGATTTATTTACCAGGAATGTATGAAGCCATGAAAATTAGTTTGTTGGGGTATTAGCTTCCCAACATTAATCAAATAGACCTTTTACTGTTTTGATATTCTGCGTCGGGCCCAGTTCTTCTAAGCTATTGTTGGCCTTTTGCTTCTTACTATTAATCTCTCTCAGGTATTGTGACTTCATCTCTCTTATAACATGCTTGGACCCGTTCTTAATGCTTAGCTGATCATTTTCGTCATTCCATCTGACTGCATTATCATTATCGCCATCACTTCTTTCTGAATATGGGTCATTCGTTGCCAGTTCTTCTCTAGTTGTAGGTGTTGTATCTGCTTCTTCAACCTCAATAAATAATGGTTCTGGTACCTCCACAGGTTTCGGTAAACTAGGTTCACGTAATCTCTTTCTCGGTTTGACATTAGCGGTATGATCCCCATCCGTAATCTGTATGAATTGAATTAATATATTGTTCTTAGTCATTTCAAACAAGATAGGATCACCCGGTGATTTGAAGTAAAGTTCACAGTATTCATTCATCTGTCCCAAATTCAAAAAGTTCTTGAAATCTTTCAATCTATATATGATCTTCTTTTGTGCATTAACATCCTCATTTTCATATAGTCTGAGGTCTGCCAATTCTTCTGTATTGAATGAAATATTCACTGCCATTGGTTGCTTTAGTATCTCTTTTTCCTTGTTAAATACACCTTTCGTGAAGGCGGTAATACCGAATATCTTCTTGTTCACTTCAATCCTGAAATCTTCAGTAGAGGCAGAAACATTATCTAAGAAGTTTTTCAAGATATTATTATTGATCATCAGGTAATTGATCTCTTTGTCCTCTTCATCTTCGTCATTAGAATTTTCATGATCATTATTCTGTAACGACAACAAAGCTGTCTTATACATCTTTGATATCCTGAGCTTATCATGTTTGCAGGGCACATAGAATGGGCTATATTCCTTCCTTATCATCGATTTTGTTCTTATTTCAATATGAAGTCTAAATCTATCAACATCATTATGAGCAGCAGTTTTAATCATTAACTTGTAACTCTCCACACTACTATCAGTATCACTTCTTTTGAACAACATTGCTAGGACCTTAGACCTTACCAAGAAAGTGTACATGATCACATTCTCGTCATCATCCTTACTGAGACCTTCATCATTGAAACCATCTGAGTGAAAGACGTAAGAACTGAAAAAACCCTTTTCGAATACAACTTCACCATGTGAGGTACGTGATTGATTCATAGTAGATATCGTAAGCCTCTTTGCTGTGATATTGAACCGTATTTGCTCATTCTGAAATTGGTGGAGTGAAGAGATGCATCTGCACCATGTTGTCTTCGCCTGAGAGTCGTCAATTGTGACAATGAAGGACATTTTTCGATTGTCATCCTCCTTCGTGTTTACACATTGGCACATAATATTTTCGTTTTTTTTTCCGTGTATCTATAGAATCATCACTACAAGAAGAAAATCATAGATCTGCAATTTCTGTGAATTCCTAATCTCTTTGTCATGAAGAAAAAAAATAAACATAAAGAAAAAAAGCTCTTCGTTTATAACTCTTCAACTTCCTCCTTCGTCTCCTTTTTCTTCGTCTTCTTTTTCTTCTTCTTTTCTATTGGATTACCGTTCTCGTCCAGTTTCTTCTTCTTCTCTTTCTTTTTCCTAATCACAATCACTTCCTCTTCTTGTTCCTTGTTATCTTCTTGTTGTGTCAACTCTTCTCTGATCTTTGCAATTTCATAGGAACCATCATCTCCATTTGTATCAGCAGGTTGATTAATGTCAAAGTTTAGCAGGTTGGAACTGTCAATAGCCAAAATGTTCTTCTTTTTCTTGTTGGTTGGCTTTGGTTCAGCTTTTAGAGTATCTTGAACAAATTGGACATCATTACTCCCAAGGATCTCATCACTCAAGATTAAAATGTTCTTCTTTTTAATTTTCTTTTGTTTTTCAGATGGGTCTTGCAATTCAACAGTTGGTGTAACAGATCTTGGAGTTGATGGCCTACCAAATTCAGAAGCTTTCAGCTTTGGACTAACAATTTGAGAGCTTGGACCACTTGGTAAGTAATACGGATCACTCTTTAACCTTTCCATCCTTTCTTTCTTTCTCGATTCAATCTCGCTTGATGACAACAGGGCTTCGTCTTCTTCGAAATGTCCATGTTCTTCTTCATCGTTGTAATTTCCATGGTCTTCATATAAACCTTCTTCGAACTCTTCAATTATACTCCCATCATCTTCAGAGTTATCAATTTGGTCAAAAATATCTTCATCAATTGGAGAATCCAAATCCAAATCAGGCGGCAACTGGATCCTTCGTTGGGCACCTATAGAAATTGGGTTCAATTCCCATGAGTTGAACAAAGATGGTAAGGCATTGGTCAATAACCCAGGGGCTTCAAGAGCACTATCTTCATGCTGTTCAATAGATTCTACGATCAGTTTCAAGAACTCAATGAATTCAA
Organism: Taiozyma yuanshanica; assembly: GCA_030569295.1. Taxonomy (NCBI): domain Eukaryota; kingdom Fungi; phylum Ascomycota; class Saccharomycetes; order Phaffomycetales; family Wickerhamomycetaceae; genus Taiozyma; species Taiozyma yuanshanica. The sequence goes on from JAJMKP010000001.1 coordinate 1,005,581, forward strand.
CTGAACGTTCCTGGATCTCAAAGTGTTTAGATTTAGTCAACTTTTCAAAGAATTTAATAATCTCATTTGTAAGCTCAAGGATAGTCGCCTTCTTTTCATTATCCCAATAGCTGGCATCTCTGTTCACAAAATGGTTGTAGATCTTGATGATAGCTGGAATGAAAACGGATAACACAGTTGGTTCTAGCTTTAATAACTCTGTTTCATTAGAACTCACCAATGTTTGAATCAATACGTCACCGTTCTTGATAACATTGGAGTATTCACCTGTCAACCAAGCAACCTGCAGCAATAACTGAGGCAACTTAGTGTATACTTTCTCATTACTCAAAATTTTAATCGAGATACCAACAACATCCTTTCTTATACTTGGCACTCTAACGGCAATATCCCTTAATTGCTCACCCAATTCTACCCCGGTTTGTAGGTTATTAACAATTGATAAATCAATCAAATCAGAGATCACGGCAAGGTACCACTCGAATGAAGGAATGTTGTTATAGTTATCATTTGATGAAATTTCAAGAATCTTCTTAACAATGGTAGTCTTATACTTCTCAGATAGAACGATGATTTTTTGCGGTTGAATAATAGCACTGATATTTTGTGAATCTTCTGGCTCACTATCTTTTTCATCCTCAGGGAGTAACTGAATCATCAATGATTTGACTATCTGGAATAAGTTATCATCATCCACTATACCATGAACTAAATCTAACGCCTTTTCCCTGATCGTGACATCATCGTCTTCCAAAAACTCCATTATAACTTCGCTAAACTTGCCAATGAATCTTGAATTGATCTTGCCGATTTTATAGAACGCTAAAAGACCAACATACTTCAGATTGGAATCATCACCTTTAAAGAATTGAACCAGTTCTTCAAGACACGTATCAGCAATATCATAATCTTCTTCGTCAATCATGTTACCTGTCACAAGACAGTTCACACATTCGTACACGAGAGAACTGGCTCTCGTCTTAGACATCAACTCTAACAATGGATTCAATAGTTTGCCTTTCAATCTTGGCTCCACCATGGCTAACGATGCAAATAATTTTAGTAGCCTAATAAGCATCCAGTTATTACTTGAAGTGTTTAACATTTCGTACAGTTGGGGCGCCAGACTAACTAATAATTTTGGAGTTTTCTTAGACAATTCACAGATAACAGTGACCGTTGCAGTGACCACTGTCTCATCAGGATCATCTAGTTTATCACAGAGTCTTTTTAAATGGGTTCTCAATGCATCAGGGTATTTCAAGAAAATCTTGTACATCGCTAGTACTGCTTTTTTTCTAATGTATGGTTTTGAATGATTCAACATCTTGATGATATCATCCGTGATATCTGAAGCTAATGGTGTTGTTACAATAGTTGAAATCCCACTCAAAGCAACACCGACTTCCACCGATTCACTGGAGTTAAGGTCCTTTTTTAAGAGGTTTGTAGTTAACATTAGCACATCATTATCATTTCTGAAAGCTTGAATAGCAGCCAGGTAACCGACTCTCTTCTGTTGAAATTTTGATGAACTCATCACTTCTAAAACATGAAAGTTTGCCCATGACATGTCAAACCCATACATCTCCAAGTAAGCCAATTTCAGTATTGCCATAGTTTTTACGTCCATATCTGCTGATCTAACTTCTTTTCTGCATTCCTCGATCACATTTTGAAGGAATTTAGCCTGAGCTTCCGGTTCTTTGTTGGCTCTTATCCCTCTGATCAAATCTGTCAAGTTCTTCTCGAAGGAGATTCCAAATGGTCTGAGTCTTGCTCTGACATCTGATTGGCTCATTTTTGTACTCCAAACCTCTCAGTCAGTCCACCGATGGTGCAATTGGGTTTTTTGGAAGCTTGATCTGAGTGGTTTGTTTGTGAGGTTTATGAAGATGTTCAGTGTTGCCATAATTTCTCGAAATCGAAATCAAAGAAGTGAAAAAATACACCTCCCCAAAGCGACACACGGTGAACACCAGTAACAAGAGTGCAAATGCATTCAAGAAAACCGTCAATCAACTCACACACTTTCGCAGTTCCAACTGATGTGTCACAGTTGGATGAGGACACGAATTCGACTGACTCGTATCAGGACTCAATTGCAGAAGACGAGGCGCAACCACAGTCCTTTGACCCTGTCGCGTACCTAACAAGTGCCCTCGAGTCCTCTTTGTCAAATACGGAGTTCAACAACTCAATGGTATTACAGGCGAAGACTTCTGGTACATTGAAGAGCAAGGAAGTTGAACTGGAGCAATTGCAACTTGAAGCACAGGAGAGATTAAGGGGGTTTACAAAACGATTTATAGAGGGACTGAAAGTGCTGCAACAGGTGTCCAAAGATTTGAACACTACAAAGAGACGTATTATACAACTTCAGGCCCATGTACAGTCTGAGTTCCCAGTCGAGTATGCACAGGCTAAGGATAAAGTTATATCGAGAAACTTGAACCCTCAAGAACTCTCCAATGACGACAATGACGAAATCTACATCTGATGCCTCTAAACAAACGAACGTAAACGACCTCATGAATTACTATTAATGAAACAAACACTAAAATCTACCTTCTTCGAATATTTTAGTGAACCCGCCATACTTCTACTCCTAAGATACCAAATTTGGTCCCTTCCTCACTTAGCGGTTCATTTCCGAACGTTAACGAATGATCACTAACTCCAGATATTAAATCATGGTCTATCCATAAACCATAATGGCCATCACCACCTCCCAAACTCAGAAACTCACTTGTGCAATATATTATGAAATCGTTTAGTCCTGTGTATGGGAATGCTCTGAATTGTAGATTTGCTTCTTCCTCATGGTCAAACTTCATCTGTTGAACTTTCCATAGGAAGCACTCACCAGTACCATAGAACCTTCTGGTATCAGTAGGGTGGAAATGTTCGTTGACAGAAGCACCAAAGATAGAACCCTTACGGTCCTTAATCACCAGCACATAAGCACTCTTTAGATGTTTTGAATCCGGCTTGATGTTCCGGTACAACGTGGTCAATGAGGCACCATGTTGTTCCAGCGAATAAAGCAATTTCCATTCTGAGGTAATCTGATGGCGAGCAGGCATGATACCTCGTATCTCTTCCCCAATTTCACGCGACAGGAGTCTGTTATTTGTGGTTGGCAAGTATCCTTTGAGCGATAGAGGAGTCAATGGGGGAGTATCAAAGTTGTAGAGATCGTGGGAAGAGGACGAAAGCACATTACCCCGGGATGGACTTGGTGATTTCCTCTTCCTAATAAAATCACTGATTCTTCCCAATGCGTCCCCAGACATATTAACAGACGAACTAACGTTTTATGTAGTGTTGTGGTAATCATTTGCCTTTGCTTATTTTTCATGCTTTGTGTCTAAGTTATAGGATAATACCTGTTAGGGGACACTTAACATTAAACCTAAGGCAATGAGCAATAAGCAGAAGTCTACATCAGCGATTGTATGCAAATAGATTAGTGTCTTAAAAAAATGTATCAACCTTAATAGTCAAAGTATTTCCCATCTTTGATGGCATCCTCCTTCATTTTAGCGGTACATGCTTGCAAGATCTTTGCCTGTTTAGCTATCTCGCCTAGCTTATTAATGACATGGACATTCCCATCAACAAAGCCGTAGATGGTGTATTTCAATCCAACTTTTTCACAGAATTTGATCACTAACGGCTGGATCTTTCTGAAATTATGTCTTGGAACACGGGGGAACAAGTGGTGAATGGCTTGGAATTGTAGACCACCATGGAAATAGTCAAACCATTCTGGACAATCAACATCCATGGTGGTTCTCATTTGTCTACTAACAAAACTCTCAGTGACACCTAGGTCTGAAGTTGACATAGCAAAATGAGATAATGTGATTTGGACATGGACAATCATGGTGGTGATGTGTGAAACAAGGACGTACATCAATCTGTTACCTGGTGTATCTATACTTCTGTAAACGATCAAGTAGAAGAACCAATATTGGAAGACTGTCAACCCACAAAGTTCAAAGTACCTGAACCAAGCAGCCTCACCATGTCTTGGACCTTGACCCATTAGCACATATTCCCATGAAAGTCTGTAAAGGTTGAACCTCCCAAAACACAGAATTGGGTAATACATATAATTCTGAATCGGGATCACCTTTTGGGCAAATTTATCAAACCATAGAAACTTTTCATAGTAAGTGGAATAGACATTCCCAAAAAGTCTAGTAGAAACAGCAAAAAATGGTAGATGTTGGATATCTGGATCATGAACTGGATCATTAGTGACTAAATGATGAACATTATGGTTTCTTTTCCACCAACCTAATGATAAACCACCAATAAAGGATGCAACAACCATACCGATGATATTATCAGCTTGATAGTGGTGCGTGATTGATATATGGCCAGCATCATGCGCAATGAACACCAATTGCTGCCATGCAAAACCAATGGCAACGGCACTTAGGAAATAACGTCTATAGTAAAGCAGTATGAATGAAGTAGTGAACAACGTACCAATTCTTACAAACTCTCTGAAATAAGCCCAATAGTCGCACTGGTAGTACCCACCATCTATTATCTCTTGGTGTAATTGGTTATATTCTTGAGAAAGGTATTCTTGGGTCTCGGGATCTAAGGCTGGAAGTCCTCTGATGTCCTTTTCTGTAAGCTTTCTATCATATTCAGCAACTGAATCACTCGGATCCACAATAACTTTTTTCTCGTATAATTCTCTAGTATCAAGAGATGGAATTACGCCGTATGGTGTCACTGGTGTGATTTCTGCTCGGGATTCTCCTGCTAATTTCAACTCATCCTTGGATTTCAGGTGGTATTTATCGTTATTGAGAGCCTTGAGTTTTACCTTCGGATCAATCTCATCGGTATCAGATGGATTTGTGGAAGAATCTAACGAGATACCTTCAGTACTGGTGCTGGTGCTGGTGCAGGAGCCATCTGAGCCATCCTCAACTCCTTTTATCCTCTGCGCTTCTTGGTCCTCCAAAGCTTTGAATTTACCACCTTGAATTGGTGGAAGGAAGTTCTCCCACTTGTGGTCAATCTTCCCGATCTTCCACTTTGCGAAAGTCTGCTGTGTCGCCTCACAGTGGTAAGCTATCATTTCATCAGTGGCATCTCTTCCTACCAAATGATGCACAGCTTTGTCACCACCAGGGTGGTATTTTAACCACGTATTCAGCTTTAGGACCTGGTCTTTGTAGATCACAATGGCATCGCCCTGTGCGATCCGATGCTCAATCTGACTTCTACTTAAAACTCTTTCATTGGACATAATTTGCGGTAGAATAAGTTCCTCTTAACAAAATGAGTATGAAATAGTTGGGCAGAGAGCGAAAGGAATGCAGAATTGTCAATAGAGGAACTGGAATCCGGTATTTCAAATAATCAAGTGATTTTGAAAACGAGATCTTGTACGAGTATACGCGCGGAAATATATATGGTGTCCGGATGTTGAGCGCGAGTAGCAGATAGTCATGAATCCCATCAATGAATTACTATCGCAGGTATTGGTTTTTGAAACAACTCATAATGTACAGATTTGTATTTGTTTATTATATGAAAATGCCTTTCTAGTCAAATGTGATCTTTTTTGGCTTTTTATTCATATCAACATCTTTGAAAAAAGCACCATAAGCACCATGTTCTTTCTTTTTGGTGTGAGAACCAAACTTCAATAATTCATCAGGAACCGGTTGGTTAGCACCTTTCAGCACATTGATCAGCGCGCCACTTAGATGCTTCTCTTGTTCTGTAAACAACGTGTGGGCTGTACCGTATTGACCTGCTCTACCAGTTCTACCAATTCTATGAACGTAATCTTCAACAGTCAATGGGAAAGTCAAGTTGATAACGGTCTTCACATTTGGAATATCTAAACCTCTAGCAGCAACATCAGTAGCCAACATTAGTTGGGTTTTACCCTTCTTGAAGTTATCTAATGCTGAAGTTCTTTGTTGTTGCGTTAAGTCACCGTGGACAGCTGAGACTTGGTAACCTTTGTTCACTAGTAATCTCTCAACTCTGGCAGCTTCTTTCTTATACAGAGCGAAGATCAGAACTTTATCATTAGCTTTTTCACCAGATTGGTATTTCTTTAGTAAACCCAATAATTTATTTTCTTTGCCGAATGGTTCAACAACTTCAACAATTTGGGTAATTCTTTTATTAGCACTTAGTTCATCTCTGTCACCAATTGAGATTTTGACCGGGTCTTTCATAAACCCTGAAGCCAATTCACGGACTTCCTTTGGCCATGTGGCAGTGAACATAAGAGTTTGTCTATCATTGCTGTTTGATTGTCTCATGATGTTTTTAATATCCTCTTCAAAACCTTTTTCCAACATTCTATCAGCTTCGTCTAGAACTAAGTATGATGTCCTTGATAAATCAACTGAACCTTCATTGATCAAATCAATTAATCTTCCTGGGGTAGCTATAACAACATTAGCTTTCTTCAAATCTTTACGTTGTTGATCTTTTGGAACACCACCGTATAAACAGACAATATCTAGACCGACTTTGTCAGTCAGGGTTTTCAAGTTGTCGTAAATTTGGGAAGCTAATTCTCTGGTTGGTGAGACAACAAGCACTTTAATACCTTTGGTTTGGCCAGTGGTGATCAAGTTGTTGATAGCTGGGACACCGAAAGCGAAGGTCTTACCTGAACCAGTTTCAGCGACACCAATGACATCTCTGGAGGACAATAAGTACGGCCATGAGACAGCTTGGATCGGAGTTGGCTTTGGGAATTTGGCGATTTCAGATTGGACTTTTGGATCGAATTCAATGTGAGTGAATGATAATAGCGGTCTTAATTTGAAGTTTTGAGCATCTTCAACGGTAACATCATTTTCTTTATAGAAGGCATCGATACTAGATTGAGGCAAGTTTGATAGTTCTGAAGATTCAACATAGCCAGAATTTGAATTACCAATCTTTGGAGAAGCATCAATTTTAATGCTAGACTTGGACTCTTCATCTTTCTTTTCTTTCTTATCTTTCTTGTCTTTTTTATCTTTCTTTTCCTTTTTGTCTTTCTTTTCCTTTTTGTCTTTCTTCTCCTTCTTTTCTTTCTTTAATTTCTTCTTTTCAATTCTATCTTCTTCTGAAGATTTCCTCTTTTTGTCCTTGGTTTCATCAACCATCTTGAAATAATTGTTATATTAGAAAAGAAGGAGAGATATCATGAAGTAATGTTTTTTTATTAAAAAGCTCATCGCATAAAAAAATTATCATATCGTGCCCAAAAGAGAAAGGTTTGAAGCGATCGGCAAGGTGTAAAATATCACTGTAAACTTCGGAAAAATATTTCGATATGGGATCAAATCGACCAAAGAGCAAAAAAGTTGCACTACTATTATTGGAATATAATGTATTAAATATTAATCATTAGATGACAAGCGTTCATGAATGCCGAGTTTCAATGAGGCAAAGAGATCCAGAAGATTCATAGGAACACGAATGGTCTTTTCGAAATAGTGAGTCTAACGATAAGTAGAATAACACTCGTTGCAATCAACATGATGCCTGAATATAGAGTGAGTTTCTCATAAGCATTAAGGATAATAGTCTTTGAGTCACTTTCCGTAGGAATGAAAGAACCAGCTATCAGACATCCAAGAATTGGACCCGGAGTAGCGGTGAATAAAAAGAGCCCAACTCGAGCTTGCGACCCCACAAGACCAAACAATTGACCTAATGTAGCTGGGAATAATGAAAAGAATGGACCAATCGTAAAACCAAAGATCAACACAAAAACTGTGTATAGTGCCATCGATTCGTTATGGATAGAAGGGATCCACAAAGCCAAAATGGATGCACCACTGATAAAAATGCATAAGAATAGGATATTGGTTCTTCCAACGAAGTCAGATGCAAAAGCTGGAACAATTCTCCCAGGAGCGCCCATGATGTTATAGATGACAAGAAGATAAGATGTTAAAGTTGTACCTGGGTTGATTATGTTTGCAAAGTAATCGAGGTAAAAAATTGCAGGATATGAACCAAACATACCTGTCAAGTTACAGATCAGGAAACAGAAATATCTAGGATTCTTAGCAACTTTGAACCAATTCCTGAACATGGTGGCATATGTCTTTGGAAGTTCTTCGATCTTCTTGAGGTTGAAGTGTGAGTTAGACATCGTATCATGATGCTTTTGGACAAACTGTTCAGGAAGTTGTTGTGGGATAAATGTTACAGCACCGATAACTAAAGGGATATAAATAAATGCAATCGTTCTTACTGTCCACTGGAAGCCATGTTTTTTGATCATGTTTGTGAAGATAATAGGCCACACAGTACCTCCTAAACCCACACCACACTGCGAAAGCCCCAATGCAAAGGCTCTTCTCTCCTTAAACCACTCCATTGGAGACATCATAACTGGCGGAAACAGGAATCCAAAGCCTATAGAGACCATGATGGCTTGGAATAGGTAGCATTTCCATAACTGATCAGCATCACTTGTACTTGATAAGGCAAACAAACCTGTAATTGTTAAACAGCCTCCGAAGGACAACACAGATCTTAGACCAAATGCGTGAACAAGTGGGATAGCTAATGGAGTAGTGAAGTAGATGAGCGAAGCTTGACAGGCACCAATGATGGATAATCGTGAAGATGCAACGTTCGGGAATAGGTCAGTCTCATAGTATGTTTGAAAGACACCATAAGAATTGATCATCCCAAAAGTGGAGAAGCTAATGAACATGCAACCAAAGACCACTAGCCAGCCTCTTCCACCTTCAGGAAATTCATTCTTATCTGCCTCGCCAACCTGAGGCTTAACGTCATCAATGATTTTTGTGTCTACGCTGAGACTTAGTGACTCTTTCAGCAACCCATTTGAGCGTCTTCCTCCCTCCAATCCCTCCCTGATGGACATTATAAGTTATATAGAACAGTTAGCTGCCCTAGAGAATGGTTTTTTAACCCAGGTAATGGTCTTAGCTTCCTTCTTATATTTCTTGAATTTTCTATAGTTCGAGTCATACTGTTACTTGTGGACTCGGGGTTTGTTTACTTTTTGTACAGTTCCCCCCATAGATTTACAGTGAAAAATCAGTTAAAGAATTTCGAGCTATAGGGGTAGATACGCGGGATAGCAGGATACAATGAAATGGAGTTTTCCAGCATCTATGAAAGCTTACTGGTGCGTGGTGATAAGTAATACAACAACTGTTCTTATATTTTACTTTTCTATCTAATCGTACAAATGACATAAATCTTCATCTCATTACCAATCGTCATCTTCTTCCTCTTGCTCTTCTTCACTGTCATTACCCATTCTACCAGCTCTAGCTTTCAAAGCTTGTGCAAGACCTCCAGCTAAGTTACTCTCCTCTTGTTTTTTAGCCATTAAAGCGGCAGCTAATCCACCGGCAAGAGCACCATCCGCTTGGCCTGATGAGCCATTACTATATGCTGGAGTGTTCTGTGTGTGGGACTGTGGTTGAACTTGTGGTTGAGAAGTTGTCGAAGCAACAGGTGGAGCAGGAGGCGCCGGAGCCGCACTTCTGCTAACAGCTGGTAAGGAGTATTCAACTAAATAAGCACCTGGAACCCAACCTTCCTTTGACTTATCTAATAGTTGACCTAACCACCAACCATTACCTTCTTTTCTCTTGATATATACAATAGTATCTTTGGTGATTGGTAATTCACTGGCAGCACCGGTACCAGCGAAATCGTAGGCAGCTTTGAAGGTTGGGAATTCAGGGACAGCGGCAGGAGGTGATGGAGGTGGGGGTTGTGAAACAACATTTACCTGCTGATTGGCAGCTTGTGGAACTTGCCTTGACTGAGGAGCTGCAGGTTGAGGTTTCTTCTGTGGTCTTGGTGGAGGCGGTTTCTTTCTAACTTGCTGTGACTGTTGTATACCTGGGGCAGATGGAACTGATGGCTGTGAGTGTTGGAAAGCAGCTGAAGCAGCTGCAGTAGCTGTGTTGCTAGGTTGAATGATAGGCTGTTGAGTTGGCAATGTTTGTGCAGGTTGTTGGGGCTGAGGTTGATATTGTTGAGGAGCCGATGGTGGAACATGTCTTTGCGCAGAGGTTGGAGTTGGCTTGAATCTAGGTGTGAAGTCCAGTGCCTTATTGGAAGGTTTACCCTTTGGTTTCTTTCTTGAAGTAGATGCAGCTGGCTTACCTTGTCTAACTTGAATAGTACCAGATTTGTAAAAATCACTGTATGGTGGAGCTGTGGCACTGATAGCACTTTTAACAGTGTGATATTTACCTGGTTTTTTCTGATATTTGATGGTGGAATCAATTTCAATTCTAATGCCTGAATTCAATTGTTTCAATTGAGTGACAAATTCAGTCTTGAATATAATGTTGATGAATGGATCTGGGATGGCTGAGTTTTTCAATGAGATTGCAACCCAGTTATCCTGCAGGTTAGACAGACCCAAATAGTTAATGCTGGCAATTGGAACGGTGGTCTCGGCTCTGTAAGAAGCCTTTCTATCAATGACTTCATGGGAGACAATGACAACGCTTGATCTGGTGACAAAAACATGTCTTGACAACCTCTGTGAAGATCTTCCAAACTTAGCATGTAGAATCTCAGCTTCACTTGAGAAGATAACATTCTCTTTGATACCTGCTTGGTTCTTGATGAAATTGCCCTTTGATCTAGGTTCGTTGGCATTCAAATAATCACCCATAAATTGTCTGTAGCCTAGCAAGGACATAGCACGACGTTCTTTTCTTGAGCCCAATAGTCTGGTACCATAGTCACGCAACTGTTCGTATTTGTTACCCCCTTGTTTCTCTCTCCAGAACCTTTGAATTCTAATGGCACAATCAATTCTTCTTTGCTGATATCTTCTCATAGCTCTTTGAATTCTAGCAGCCATGTTGTACCAGTATCTATCCCTCAGTGTTTCCAAACCAAACAAAGTTTCTGGGGTTTTAATGAATACTTTGCTAGTACCCAATTGGTATTCAGAAGGTGGAATACGGGCATCAGATAAGATAACTTTTACAGCTTCAATATGGGAACCAGTCCAGGTATAATCACCAGCATATGAACATTGAGGAGACAATAGATAAAATCTTTCAACGAATTTTTCAAATGTTTGGCGGTAGGCGAAACCAGCTCTTCTAATTCTAACATTCTCCTTTAGACCTAGATACTTAACTTGGTGCAAGACTTGTTTTTGATCATACTCGGATGGTGACCTGTTTTGATTTGGCTTGATTGTTCTGATGTATGATGGTTGAGCCTTTGATAAAGTTTCGACCAAGTCATTTGCTGATCTGATAATTCTATCACCGGCAGTTGGTGGTCTTCTTTTGGATTCTGTGTCAATTTGATCAGGAAACAAATTCAGCAGGAATTGATTACTTGAAGTCCTCAACAATTCCAGTAAATCTTTCAGCATTTGATCTTTGTTCTTATCAGTCATGGCATGAATATCATAAGTGACATCCCCAGCATAATGCTTAACTAAAAATTTACTTTGTCTTAATTCAAAATGTTTAGAATTTGTAACCAAGTTTAATCTCTGAGCAAATGATTGATCGGCAGCGGAAGAATCAGCATGCGCTGTAGCACAAGCATCGTTCAGAGCGGCAAAGATACCAGGTGGTCTTTTACTCTCAATCAAATCACAAACGACTTTATTGTTGAAGTAGTCAATTGGACTCCATTGGATTTGTTCTCTAATGTATTCATCTTGTTCAGATTTCAGGGTCAACTGAATGAAGATTTGTTGTAACTTTTCATTAACGTAGTTGATACATAATTGTTCAAAGGAGTTGTGTTCAAAGATTTCAAAACCATAGATATCTAAAATACCGATAGATTTAGAAGCACCACCTAGGGCATGTAAGGATTTGTTAACTCTTTCAACAATCCAGTCAAACAAATTGTTGTAAAGACCTTTAGCTAGGGCATCTCTAACAGCGGTAGCTTGTGTGATGTTTAATGGAACGTTGTAAACAGAGCCTCTTCTCATACCATGGCTGGTCTCCATGATTCTTTCAGTAATAGATTTGATCAAAGTTTGTGAATCAACTTGTAATAGATAAGACACGAAATCAGTGACCGATGTATCACGAACAGCAGCATTGCCTTCTTCATTTTCAACAAAAACGATATTGCCAATCCATAAGATAGCAGATAGGACTCTGAATATTTGATCTTGTTCAGCTTGTTGTAAACCAATCGTACTCATAGCGTTTAAAGTGTCTTGGAAGTCTTTTGTATCGTCGATTGAGTCCACAGTGATGCAGCCAGCGGCAGAAGTATACACATATTTGTCTGGAGTTTGAACACCGAATGTCTGTCTGTATTCTTGGGTGGCTGCTTTAGTGAATTGGTAGAAAATATGGAAATTTCTTTCATTTTTGATTTGACCCACGACTCTTTGCTTTTCCAAAAGATAGTTGGTAATATTGCCACTCACAGGTTCAAATTGAGAATTGAATTCAATTTCTAAATACTTACCATGTCTAGAACTGTTATTATTTCTTAAAGTCTTAGCACAGCCGAATGATTCTAACAATGGATTGGTGGCTAAGACGATATCTTTGATTTGTTGAATCTGTTGAGAGCTTGAATCAGACCCAGAAACAGAAGAAATGTATTGCATGATTCTTTTAGCAGCTTCAGTCTTACCAGCACCAGATTCACCTGAGATGATAACACACTGGTTTTCATTATAGGCCTTCATGTTGTAAAACATGGCTTCGGCTATGGCAAAGACATGGGGAGGTACTTCCAATCTATTTTTGCCCTCATAAGAATGCAACACTTGATCAGTATAGATCCCCAAATCTCTAAATGGATTAACAGAGATTAGGACATGGCCAATATATGTATAGATGATACCGTTTTCGAATCTTTTGTGTAAATTGTCATTAATGGCTTCGTCTGTGATCTTGGTAAGCAAAGTCAAATCGGAGACACCGACTTCCTTCTTCTTCCCAGCATCGAAAGTGGCCTTCTGAATCCCATTTCGCTTCGCAGGCTGCTGTCTCTGCTCTTTGTTCCTTCCAGCACGCTTAGTAATGGCCATTGTAAACGATTTGTTATGTTGTGCGGTTGTTCTATAAAATGTTGTTTCAATTGATTTGTGACTTTATTTTCGCCCTTAATTTTATTCGGCCCAATTGTGGAAGGCTAATAGATATTCACCTTATCAAACTCCACGTTAACCGAAAACCCTCCGTGGATAAAAATGAAACTGATAACGCTTTTGCTATTTTCTAATATTGATTTAAGAAAGTCAAAGATTATCTTAAAACTGAACCAAGTACAAATTTCTATCTTCAAGTTTCTCAAAACTCAGTTTTAACCCACTGCCTCTTTTAACCGGAGCAGTTCCAGGTACAAACCCGCGAATTTATCGGTTCCGGAGTTACAAGGAGATAATAATCAAACTACGGTAAATGGTCCAAGATCAAAGATTCAAATATAAACGCCAAAGTATATAACCTTATTTTTTTTTTGTCTGTTTTTGATACCAATTGTAACCCATCTAAACCAAGAAACCAAATAGAACCTCAATACTAGTATCCAGACTAGTACGCAAAGAGCCGATTAGACATCAGCATCAAAAGTTCACCCTGTTGTTAGGCTCACTCAACTGCTTGACCACCTTGACCTCTTCTATAACCTGTTCGTCAACTGAACCAATAGAGTTGTTTCTTAGAGCTTGAGCACCTTCCTCATTGGATGCGGTTGATGACATTGATGATGTTCTTCTGTTCTTCTTGTATGGAACATAAACCTCTCTACCATTGATAGTTTTGACGTAAGCAGCTGAGTTGGTGGCAGTATGCATTTGACCCATAGTGGTCTTTGAGCCATTGATCATGTTCAAATATTTATCAAAGATACCGGACATTGTGTTGATTGCAATACAGTTATAGCTTTAAATTTAACAATTTTACTAATGTGTGAAGGGAAATCACCAGATCATGATGCTATTCATTATTGGGTATGACCTGTATTTATAACATTTCCTATAGCCACGTTTGAACCTTTCTCCTCTAAAACGACATAAAAATGCACTAGTTAACCTGAATTTGGCAACTCAAGAGAGGGGACCATTCTAATCATTTGTAATCTTTTTTAGGTCATATCAAACTCAAAATCTAGAAGTTGGATCATCCACTAGTTAATATGAGAAAATTAGAACTATCACTCCTTGTTTCCCCATCTTTGCTAATATTGTGTCACCATGGTCACTAAACTGGTTCTGGAACTACAAACCGAAAGTTTCTAAAATAGGAATCGAAAGCCCCCCAAAAATCAATCGGGTAACATTTTAAGGTTTAAGATAATGTGCTTTATGTGGTAATTGTCACAACGTCCTGCTATAGTTATCATTTGTGGTACCTAACCCAAGTGTATGTGTTATGTTATCACCTTAGCGTTCCGTTACCAATTTCTACAAAAAAAATTAATTACACGACAGTTGATAAATTTATAAACAAGGAATTTTTGTGATCTAGAGTTCTAGATTGAAGATCTTATCTTTAACTTTGACTCTCTTTTAATTTTTGCTTTTTCTCCTCTATCATTAGCCTTCTTTGCTTATCTAATTCTTCTGGTTTTTGTAATTGTAAGATACAGGCATTCATTTCATCTCTTGCATCTATGCACTGCCAAAGCACCTTGACACCGGCTTGTTTAGAACATTCTGCAAATTCTAGATAAGCACCAGTTAGTAAAAGCTCACTTTTTTTCTTTTATTCAATCGGATTTGCTTCTAGACTTACTCTTGACTACGTTATCACAGACCTTATATGCATGTGCCTTCCATCTCGTTCTAGCTTCTTTCTCTTCATTTGGTGTGAGCACCCAGACCGGTAGTTTTGAGTTATGTTGATCCATTATTCCGGTAAGTAACTGTGTAGTAATTGTATACTATGGGGAATACAACTAGAATAGTTTTGTTTTTTTAACCTATTATTATTTTTGAGTCTTTCAGAACAGACAGGCTTTTAATTCGTTTAATTTTAAATCAATCGACTGGTTTTTTTTCATTAAATGCTAAAAAGGTTGAAAGTCTTTCAATGAATTACATAATCCATCTCTTTTTACTGAATTCGGATAATTTCCTCTTTTGTTCTTTCTGGTTGTTTCCTAGGTGACAGACTTACAGATACCGCACAAGAAAATCAAAACAAGTTTTCAAAATAAAATTAAAACTTATTGAGTAAGGAATTCTGTTATAAAATTGAAAGTCTTTCAAGAGTTTAGAAGACATAAAGTAATAAATGGAAACAGAAGAGGATTACGCGGCTTTGCTAAGAGATACGCTGGAAGGTTGCGATATTGAGACAGATCTAGACACCCTAGATCGTATTGCTGACAGTCTCAAACTTTTACAACAAGAACGTAATAATAAAGTTCAAACAACAAATTATGAACTAAGGCAACTATCAGCAAAACTTACAGAAAAGCAAGAGATTTACGACAGTTTGATCCATTCTAAACAACGTGATGAATTAAAGAATAAGATCAAGCAAGTACAGAATTCAGAATTAGAATTAAAGAAGAATTTGAAAGAATTGACATCAGCCAAACAAGATTTATCTACACAATTGAGTAATCTCGTCGATGAATTTAATGATCTTGATAAGCAAATTGAGGAACTTGATCTCATACACGACGATGATGATAAGGATGCGGCCATGTATGTATTTTCTTCGAGAAAAGAAAAGAAAGAGAAACGTATGATTCTGAGTACTAACGTGATTGAATCTAGATTAAAACTTATGGTCTATCGGAAACTAGGAATGAAAATAGATTTGAAATCGAGCTTATTAATCATATACAACAAACAGAAGAACATGTCGGACTTTTTGAAATATGAAGATGATAAATATAGCGATTACTTCATTTCAAATTATATATGGGATAGATTCTAAAAAATCTCGTGTTATTATTCCTTTGAAATGACAGCCTTCTCCCATCTTGTTTATTGCTGTTCCTTTAGTTCTCCATTCACCCATGCCTAATGATAATGACAACGTTCTTATATCCTCATCGTAGAACTAACGCAGTCTACATATATCAGTGCCTATAGAATCATGAAATTAAAACCTATGTACAAACCATGAACACACATAACACCCACCCTCCCCGTCTCAATCACTAATAGATCTAGAAGTTTTTTGGATTCACTCTTTGAGAAACTTTAGTCCATTTAGGTGTTCTATGTATACTCTTTCTATAACCTCTCTCATTCTTGTTAAAAACGGTGTATTTATCAATAGTCTTCATTTCTGAGACTTTTGGGAAATTTTCATATTTGGTTGTTAGGTTCTTCGCTTCTTGATTTGTGGCTTTTAAACCTGAGAAAACTGTATCTATGACTTTATCGACAGATTCTAGTCTCTTTCTATGACGGTACTTTTGCTGTTGAGACATTGTATGTGGGATTTTCCTGAGATTATACTGTTAGTACGCTTTGCTTTTGTTGTTTTTTGAAATGAAGAAATTACCACTTACCATAGTAGACCACTACGTAATGAAGCTGTAGATCTGAAGGCACCAAACATTGTTAAATTTTGTGTGATTCTGGATGAGTTTTTTGATGTCAAAGATGGTACTTTTTCATCTCGGTGCTTTTTTTTCATCTCATTAGAGGGAAAGACAAAACTTACGTAATCAATGCTGGTTAGAGATAGACTTACGAGTTACTAGTTAATGTAGGTAATAATTAATTATATTATCGTTAAAACTGCTTCACTTTAGTTGTAAGTTATCATCGGATCTATATATTGTTTCTTTCCCATTGACTTCCTCTTTAGTTACCTGTTGTAAAAACTCAAAGATATAAGGAAAGACTAATTCTTCAACTTTATCACCCCAAATTATATCTAAGTGTTCATGATCTTGGATACCAATAGCCTTAATATCTCTAGTTGGTAATAGCGATAACATTTGTTTGATATCAACTAGTGAATCAATTGTACCGTACAACAATCTAATAGGAACTTTGATATTAGTCTTTGTAGGAAAGCAAAGTGCACTGAATGGTTTTGAAAAAGAAGCAGTTAGTGATGTTTCTTCATCAAACATTTGAAATTGGAAGTTTCTCATAATTTGAAACCAATGAACAACAGATTTAACTGATGTTGGACTGTATAGATGGGAATAACTTGAGATTTTTTGATTAAATGAAATGTTTAACCCTCTCCAGTTAAATAAAGAACCAACTGCAATGTCAATAACACGAACAAATAAAGGAGGATAGATTATGCTTTCCCAGAAAGTTGCACTTGGCAAAAGAATTTTTTTCCCAAAGATTAAATTCATAATGTTTGGAGATGATTTGGTCAATGCATCAACCAAACGATTATGTAAACCTTTTGGAGTCATAGCTGGGGATAGGGCAATAAACAGGTTGACCTGTCTATTAAGAAGTGGATTAATAGACAAAGCTGCAAATGCTTGGGCAGATCCTTGACTAAATCCAATATATGTCAAATTTTCCAATTGTGTATAACTTAAAACGTATGAGATTGAATTAGGAATATCATGAAGAGCAAATTCGTCTATCGAAAAATCCCAAAATTTCAAGTCCTTCGGCTTCAACCACATATGCTTTGCTGAATATTTATTACCTCTGTTATTACCCATCCAAACGTCATAACCTAATTCATGTAGTCTAAATGGTAAGTTTTTCTCCTTCTTCAAATTAACACACCAGATATCAGAACACATCAACAAGCCATGGTGTAGATAAACAGCAGGTGCACCTTCCTTCTTCGGTTTGATTCTGTGAAGACAAAGTAAGTACCCATCCTTCGTCTTGACGATATGACTATCTATTTCATAACCAAATAGACCACCCATAGAATTAATATTCTCAGCGGACCTTATCTTATTCATCAAGGTGATTTCTTCATCTTGAGGTATATTCAAGGCATACTTGTGTTCATTGAAAAACAGGCGATGTATGAAATCCAAGAATCTTGTGAAGAGCTGAATTAAAGGGTTTGGAATAGCTTTTGTTATAATAGATATTGTGAATTCTGTGTAGATTGCAATAAAAGAAGCAATGACCATTGGCCATTGCAAAGCTGACAGTCTTCCAAGTAGAGGGATAGGCATGGTGAGAAAGGGATAGATGGGTATTTTGTTGTGTTTTTTTGGTTGTATGTAAGTGTCTGTGCTTGTATCAGTGAGTGTGCGAGTATTTGTAGTGTGGTTTTATGTTTTCTAAGGACTTCTTGTCATATTGGTGCAATTATATTGCTTTGCATGTTTTTCTTTGACAAATTGAGCTTATTATGCACGATTACGGAGAAGCGAACAGAACAAAGAGAGGAATAATAATTCATAAATGGACCAACTATTTACCAAAAAGGAAAATCGAAAAAAAAGTTATTATCAAACCCATCCAATTAAGGAGTTATATCGCCATCGCCAATAGCAACATACCCACATCTTCGGTTCACTGTGCAGCCCCTCCCGTAAACATTTCTCTTCGGAATATATGGAACTCCGACAGTGAAATCTAAAAAAAAAAATCAGCGATGATCCAAATCAAAACTTCAATACACACAACGTCATCGCTAACCACTTCATCATTCTCTCATAAGTTAGTAAATCCTTTCACTGCCCATAACCATACTTTAATGCAAGACAGTTAATTCAATCATTCTCCATCCCATGCATATACATTCGTTTATCTACACACAACTGCTGCCGTTGGTGAAGGCAAAGCAGGTCAATAAGATACCCAAGATCGAAATCTCAACTCACCATGAAATTTCAACTTTAAAGTACCTAATATCAATGGTTGGTCTTCTATGGTACGTTATAATAATATGCATCGCATACTATGGCTATTTTGAAATTGTCATGAAGTTCAACACTCCTAAGCACATTCCGTCTCAAGTTGAACTAGATCCGGAAACACGTGAAGTCAAAGATCATGATCAGATTGAAGGTGTAACCATATTAAGACCTATCAAGGGAATTGATCCCGAATTGGAACTATGTCTTGAATCCTGCCTCTTGCAGAAATACCCTGCCAATAAACTCCAAATCTTATTCTGTGTTGAAAGCTCTAAAGATCCAGCTGTTCCTATTATTCAAACTTTGCTTAAACGTCATAATGATAAAGATGCTGAATTACTAATTGATGATCAACTCCTTGATGAGCCACATTATTTTGGTCCTAATCCAAAAGTTAACAATTTGGCAAAAGGTTATAGGCTTGCAAAATTTGATATCATATGGGTATTAGACTCTAATGTTTGGGTTAATCCAGGTACTCTAGCAAGATCAGTCATCTCACTAAACTATCATATCGATAACGGTCATCAAACTTATGACCCAATAACTGGGAAAGGTAGGCCTATCAAGTTAGTTCATCATGTTCCATTGGCGGTTTCCATTGATAATGAAAACTCGGAAATCAATCTTGGCGCTAAACTTGATGAAATGTTTCTTCTAACCTCGCATGCTAAATTTTATGTCTTCTTCAATAAAGCTTCCATTGCCCCCTGTGTTAATGGCAAATCAAATATATACCGTCGTTCATCATTGGATTTTGCAGTGAAGCAAATAACTGAGGACAAGATTAAAACCATTAACAATATGGAAAACATCAAGACTGATGCCCTGCAATACGTTAATCCCGGTGAAGGAATACGATTCTTTTCAAAGTATATCGGTGAGGACAACATGATTGGGATCGCATTATGGGAGAATGAACAAGGTGGTAGAACTGGTATGACAGGTGACATTGTTGTTCAGCCAATTGGGGATAACTTGAAAAACGGTATTTGGGACTACATCAATAGAAGAGTCAGATGGTTACGCGTAAGAAAATACATGGTCCTTGCGGCCACACTGGTGGAGCCAACTACTGAAAGCATAGTCATTGGTATTTTTGGATCTTTTGGGATTAGCAACTTGTTCTTTCAAGGAAGGTATCAGTGGTTAATATTCCTCATACACGAATTTATTTGGTGCCTAACAGACTACACTCAATTTCAAATCCTATTGAACTATTCAGATAAGGATATGCTTCGTGATGATGATCAGGAGACTCCTTTCTTTTTAAATCTCAAAAAGGTGAAGTTCGAATTCACTAGGTGGTTACCAATTTGGATCCAAAGAGAAGTTCTTGCTTTGCCTATTTGGATCATTGCTATGTGTGGGACTTCTATTGATTGGAGAAATAGACCATTCAAGATCAAGGCTGATTTATCTGCTGAAGCGTTATAATATCAGCATTAGCATATATATATATAGATTTTTTACTAGAATTTGCATCTACTGTTTTTCTATAGCAATGATAGTTGTAATATTACCACAGTAGGACTCAAAGTTCTCTTTATATCATTTTTTAAGTGTTAACTAACTTCATTGTTTTATAATCGTGCCGAGCAGCATTACTAGTTCTTCTCGTTGCCCTCTTTCAAGACCTTCTGAGCCCTCTCTTGAACTCTTATCGCATAATTCTTTGTCCATTTCAATGTAAATGGCAGCACAATACTAGATAACGCTATCCATGCAATTAGAATCCCAATATTCCGCCCCATATAACCCTTATATGTATTGAAAAATACAACTTTCATTAACTCATGACCGTTGTACAATGGCATTGCATAACCCCATCTGTAAAATCTATTCATCATAGGGATTGCGCTGAAAATGGGGACGACATTACTGACCATCCAGAAACAAACCCAAAACCCGATAAACGCCCTATTAACGGCAAATACCACTAAAGCAACATTTTCAGAAACACCACCAAGTGCAGCCATTGTTAGATAAAGAAAAGCCCATTCGACAAGGAATCCAGAGTATCCAAATGTCCTCGTCACAGGGATCTGGAATGCCAGAGTCATCAAACTGTATACTAATCCCATTAAAATATATGAAATGTGAGACGTTAGATAATGATACACCAGATATTGCTTCAGGTGTAATTTCTGTCTCATGATTGCATGCGTAGAAGATGCAAAATTGAATTGATGGAAAGACAAAACGACAAGAAAGATCATACCTAATTGGAAAGGGCCAAAGATTGTTGGTATTATCATTGGCCTGTTATCAACATAGTTAAACCAAAACTGTGTCAGTAAGTTAGGTGCTCTTTGACTGAGTTCCACCCTCTCAGTGTCGTTTAATTGTTTTAACAAGCTCTGTGTAACCGTTTGGCCAGCTACTTGTAAGAAGCTTTTTTCAAGAGTCACTATCGTAGCAAGAACAAAACTGCTAATAGTCTGTGGTTCTCTGCCTGTTTCATAGATAAAATCAATGAAGGAAGTGTTGAAGTTGGGATTGTGCGTCTTCAGCGCGGTGTAATAATCCAAGGTGGCATTCTGAGGTACATAGAGGGCACCCCAATACTTCTGATGATGAATTAATTGATTCACCTCTTGATAAATTGTATTATTATAACCGTGTGAAGTCTGTAGTAGCTCCTCGCCCGTCTTTATATCGAAAGTACCAGCCTTAGATGCGCTTGAAGAGTTGAAAACATTGATGACAGTGAGTCCTATTAATGGTGGTAATTGATCCATGTGAGTATCATCAACAACAATTAAATAGTTTAGATTTTTCAAGTAGTGAGTCTTGTTGTACATAGAACCCCAGTAAATGGACAAAATACCAACAAAACCACAGATAATAATGAGATATACCCTAGCAAACATGAAAGCGACTTTGTGGAAAGCATCTTTATTTCTCTTCTTCTTTTCAGATTTGGTAGTATGCATTTTTTCAAGTGGATGCTCAGAGTCCCTCCTTTCTGTTGGTGGATATCCGTCTTGTTCCTTATCATCGGATTCTGATGGACCTTCAGTGAGTGTGTTATCTGTCTCACTGAGCTCTTCTTCAGTGCGCCCCAGTAGCTTGTTCAAGGGTCTTATCACTCTCGAGTCCTTTCTTGACCTTGTTTTAGAGATCTCTAAAGGAATCTCCCCAGTAGCACCAAAATCGTGATGCTCTGCTTCAGCAAAGCTTCCCTGGCGAGCCCTCTCTGAGGTGTCAAGTGGATCTATAGACATTGTAAGTGTAGATAAGTGTATATGGGGGTGAGTGAATGAGCAAGCATGTGGTTTTTACCTCTTGTCTTTTTGTCTATATATATGAGCAATGTATGTGGGTGTCGGTTCTTTTAGTATGGTATTAGTTTGAGGGCCTCGATGGTTGCCGTTCCAGTTGTTTTGTTTGAGTTCCTCATCTCACAGATTCAAAGTATTCCGGAGATATTTTAAACTTCAGCCACGCACAAAGATTTTGCTCGGCTTAATTTAGATTATGCATAGGTCTTTTGGTGTTTATCCTGCCGAGTGTTACCAGGTATTGTGATTCAGCCTTCAGCCTTTATTCCTTACTCAAGTCTCAGCCAATAAGCTCGTTTTGGTCCTAGTTCCAACTTCGCCCTCACTTCTTGCAACCAAAAACAAAGCGATGTCATCCTTAAACTCAAGAGAGTTAGAATCTTCTCTAGACGAGCAGTCCATTGCTGAGGAAGTTCAAAACTTCAACCAAGATGTTATCAGCGACATTGAGAACAAGGAAGATCTTATAGGTTCTGAGGTCCTCACCCGTGCCATCTCACGTCGAAATACACTCAAAAATGACAATGAACAGGGTGCTTCACAACAACCTCCTGCTCCTCCCAGAAGAAGATCCACTATCGTGCAATCTATCAAAGATACAGATGTTTTCCAGAACATTTCAAAATTTAGCTGGTGGGATACAGAGTTTAAAAGAGATAGAATCAAGGTTTATTCACAGTTTCTTCAAAACTACGTATTGTTGTGTGTTGTGCTTTGTATTATCCTGTGTATATACTGGGGGTCTTACTACCATCGTGACAGGAGGTTTGTGAATTTGAAGTTCCTAGTCGTTAATGATGATCAATCTGTTGATAATATTACCCCAATCATAGGGAACTCAGTTGGAGAAACTGCCAGAATACCGTCTGTTGCAGCTATGGGTAATTGGCATGTGTATAACCATACAGAATTTCTTCAAATTGCAGAGAAACAGAATAACACAATCAAAGAAGAAGTTTTTAGACAGGTCCATCATCAAAAATACTGGGCTGCCATTTATGTCAAAGAAAATATAACATATGCCCTGCATGAAGCTATTGAAAATGGTCAACCATTCAATATCACTGAGAATATGGTGGAGTTTATATATGAAACAGGTCGTGATTTAATCACCATGGGCCAATACATTGTTCCGCATGGACAATTTTTTGAACGGGCCTATTTACAAGTTGTTGCCTCTCAATTAACTACTTTTGTTGGGGAGTTATCCAATACTACCACCCAAGCTGCTTCCTTAGATTACTTATCGCAGC
Organism: Taiozyma yuanshanica; assembly: GCA_030569295.1. Taxonomy (NCBI): domain Eukaryota; kingdom Fungi; phylum Ascomycota; class Saccharomycetes; order Phaffomycetales; family Wickerhamomycetaceae; genus Taiozyma; species Taiozyma yuanshanica. The sequence continues at coordinate 1,028,895 of JAJMKP010000001.1, forward strand.
CTTTCTCCTTTTACTATAATGATGTTGTACCTGTGGATGGTGCAATCCTATTAGCTCCATTACAATTAGGTCTAACATACTTGGTGGTCTTTGCCTTCTTCAACTTGGTCATGACCATAAAGATTCAAATTTATATATCCACAATTGTTAAAGGGTTCAAGTTCATCCTTCTTAGATTGTTGATCTCTCACATCTCATACATTGTGATATCATTGGGTTATGTGATTGTTAACGTTGCTTTCAAGGTCCCAGTGACCCATACATTCGGCAAGTCGGGTGGATTAGTCCTATGGGCATTCTCTTACTTGACAATGGCCTCCTTGGGATCTATAAATGAGGTAGTGGCATTGTTATGTTTCACATACTATCCTAAGCTTATCGGTGGTTGGTTGGTGTTGTTTATCTCACTGAATGTTGCCCCAACTGTCTCCGCTATAGCTTTGACGAATCATTTTTATAGATACGGTTATGCCATGCCTATTCACAATAGTAGTGAAGCAGTTAAAGTTGTGTTTAGTGATATTTACAAAGGTCAGTTGGGTCGAAATATCGGGATCTTAGTTGCTTGGATCGTGATGGCTAATCTGGCTCTTCCTTTTGTGATGATTCATGTTGCCAAGGTGAAGGAAAGAAGATCAGCGAAGGAGAAACTAAAGCAATAGAGTGCCGAATAGATGGTTGTATCTATTATTGGATTTGTTATCATTTTACTTTACTGAGGCTTATCAGAGTGCTGATTGGATACTTATCGGATGCTTACCGGATAAATGAAATAAAAAACATAAATATTTAGCCGTAGCTAGCCATTTTTTCCACTATTTTAAATATAAAATTGGTCAACGTTTCCAACACGAAAATGCTTAAGGAAAAGGTGCTTATATTGACTTCCAAACTTTCAGAGCTAGCAGAGCATATTCCGGAATACAAAGAGTTTACAACTTTGTTTGATGTGCACGTTCACGAGGTCAACTCGAAAGAGGTTCTCGTCGAGAAACTCCAGAATGAATATAACGATATAGCTGCATTATGGATCACGGGGACCTCCATCTTTCACTATGGTGGTCTCTTATCCTTTGTTGATTATTTTCCCAAGTCATTGAAAGTGTATGTCTTCCCATGGGTCGGTTATACTTCTGAAGAAGCACAGGCATTGAAAGATAGAGGCATCATCTTTTGCAACGTTGGAGACGTTTCTGCCCATGACGTTGCTGATCAAGCACTATTCTTGACATTGGCCACTTTCAGATTCACTTCTTACTACGAAACGACATTCAGAAAGAATTTGAAGATTATGCCATCACGTACTATCTTGGGTTCAAAGAGTTGGGACAAGGACGGGAACCCAACGCCGCCCCCAGAGAGAACAAACTTGGCCTTCAACAGTTCCATTGGTGGGAAAAAAGTCGAGGCTCCGACTGGGAAAGTTGCTGGGATAATTGGTCTGGGCTCAATTGGGAAGGAAATCGGTGCTAGATTGACTGCGATTGGGATGAAGGTGTTGTACACCAAGAGATCAGAGCTAACAGAGGAAGAATACGAAACATTAGGTTACAAGGCAGAGTTTGTGCCAACCGTCGCTGAACTTCTAACGAAAGTCGACCTGATCGTCAACGCAGCACCGCATACACCAGCAACTACAAATATCATCAATGAAAAATCACTGAAAACTGTGAAGAAAGGCGTCAGGATAGTTAACATTGGTCGTGGTTCTGCAATCGATGAAGAGGCGTTGATCAAAGCACTAGATGACGGGACCGTCTGTTCAGCAGGTTTGGATGTCTTCAGAAACGAGCCATCAAATATTGATCCTAGATTTGCAAAGAGATGGGATGTTACTATGACCCCACATATTGGGAACGTCACCACTGATAATACAGTCAATAGTAGCATTAGATGTATGGATAATATCAAGAACGTATTGCTAGAGGGTGGCGAAGGTTTAACTCCAATCAAGGATTAAACTACGCTATATATTAATCGCATCATATTTATTGCTGGAAAACGAACGTAGTTGTCACAATTTTGCAGTCTCTGTATTACGGCTATACCACCATTGGATACCGATGTTTCCTCTTTGAAGGTCCAGACCTTCGCTTAAAACTTTCCATAGTGCATCTTCGAGGAAGTTGAACTCATCCACAGTGGAACCCCTGGTGAGTTCCCATATGTTATCAAGCCAGTTCTGTAAGTAATTAACATGTATATAAGGGACAATTGAGATCAAGCAATGGATCAAAGCTGACCTAGTTGTCGATGGAACTTGCTCAGTTGGTAAAGGAATGCCGGGTTTTGTGTTCAAAATAGTGATATATAAAACGTGAAGTAACTCTCTGAAGTTGTCTTTATTTAAGTAATGAGAAGGTGACGGAGAGGCGATGCTCTTCGTAATCGATTCCACGGCAATGCGCAGTTGTGTAACAGATAGGAACACTGGGAACTGTGAAAGAACGGTTTGTAAGTATGGAATTGCAGTAGAGGCTATGATTCGGGAGTTTTTTGGAATGGAGAACGTGGACAAAACCACAGAGTGTGATGCCTCAATAATCAAACGTTGCATTTTGATAAACTCCTGTTTCTGATTGGGTCTAGCTGTACTGATGAAATGATAAACAAAAGGGGAAATGACATTATGGTAGTAAATTTCTGAACAGTGCTGTGCCAACGATTCGAAATAGATCAAAGTGAATAGAACTTTTGATGATTCATAATGATTGGCTGGGACCTCATTCAAGTCGGCTTGTGAGATGAAGTAGCCACCAATTTCTTCAGCTTCTGTGACAGAGTATTGTAATAACGCATCAAGATTGGTCAAATATACAAAGTTGTAAGCTTTGAACCCCCCAGTTCCTATTCTCTCAATAATAAAGTTTAAATGATACAATGATTCCATAATCTGGGATGATATGACCGTAATCTCATTTCTCTTCAAACCATTCTGAATGTTTAAAAGATATGATGAGTAACCTTGAAAGATGATGATCACTGCAAACAAAATATTCTTCGAAAAATCCCATGATTGTGCCGTATTGCTAATTCTTGAGTGCAAAAATTCGCTAAAACTTTTGATTACATGTAATAAGTTGTTCATTATCAAGAAGTCAACACCATGGACAAGACAATTCTCAACCAGGAAAGACAGTCTACTCAAATGTTTTATGATCGGTGAATGATTTTTAAGTAACTCCTCTGTATTACCCACAGGCAGTCCGAACGGAGATTCAAATATCAAATTGACGGTGAACACTAAAATGGATGAGTGTGGTAGACTTTTCTTTTGAGCATCGCTAAAGAATGGTAAGGAACATGCTAAAGATATTACCACTAATGCATTGACTTCAAATTGGTTGAACGACATGTTTTTAAATGAAAGTATGATCAGCTCATGGTTAAAATTGGAGAGTGTTTGATATATCCGCTGAAGGTATTTGTCGGTTTCAGGGATAGCATGCTCTTCATATAGTGGTTTAGTCAATAGTATACCGGTTACGACAAGTGTTTTCTTCCAAGGTTCAATGGGAGATGAGTAAAGAGTGTCAATGAAAGTATGAAAAAATCGCTCCAATGGTAACGTTGGTTCACTTATCTTGATTTTGGATTCGAACAACGCTTTAATGGCTTCAATGATTAAATATGTGTCGTTCAAATCGATTGACTCATGATCCATAAAGATGATGGCATTTCCCAATAAAGCACTAGCCAAAAGACTCAGATTGTTCTCATTCTTGACCTTGGGTAAGTAGTGTACAATGTATGACAGCAATTGAGCAGATGTGTGAGTCTTGACATCCTGGTTCGTAAGAATCGATAACAAGAGGTTGACTTCATTCTGAGCTTGAGACACTGGTCGACGGAACTCCGTAAAAGAGTTCACTCGTTTTGACTGTGTCATAAGCTTCTGCTGAGCAGCCCTTCCCTCTTTACCAAGTCTGTACATCTCCGACAAATTATCAACACCTTTAAAACAACAAAAGCTGAGCACAGAATTTGGTCTCATTATTCGACAGTGCTTTTTCTCCATAGTTTTTCGCTTTGAGAAATACATGGTTGGACCCGTAAACCTCCGCGTCGTCTGTCGTGTGTTTATCAACACCAGAAAACATGAGTGTTTGAAAGCTGGGAAAGAGCAGCGGAAGTGACATATAATTGGTACCTCAAAGCGCTTACTCAACGTTGGAAATGAGCTCACAACTGCCTGCTGGTTTCCAGAACTTCCCAGTCTCGCGGTATTTGATATACATTTCGGCTGCTCTGGCGATCTTCGCTTCCCTATCATCCACTAAATACATCTATTACTATGCATACGATCCTTTCATCATAGAGTTCAAACAGTTCTGGAGACTTTTCATCTATCAACTAGCTTTTGTCAATGAAAGTGAAGTACTGCTCGGAATGTTCCTCCTGTATAATTTCAGAGTGCTGGAGAGGCTGTTCTCATCATATAAATACTTATCACTGATTGTGGTTCTCTACGTTTACAACCTGATAATAACAGCAAGTCTCATTCCATTTAAATTCTACACCGGCATCTCCTGGTTCAACCAAGTAAGTTCTGGACCTATTGGTATCTTGTTCGGTCTGCTTGCTCATTACAGAGAACATATTCCAGTTGTCTACAAATTTGAGATCTACGGTACAGGTGATAATAAGGTTGTATTAACTGATCAGTTCTTGGTTTATTTGTTAAGTTTCCAATTAGCTATCACGCAAGGATGGTCTAGTACGGGACATGCTCTTCTGGGTTGGATTCTAGCTGATTTGGTCATTAGAGGTATTTTGCCAGGCAAACATTGGAGGATTCCATTTTGGAAACATGCCTTTGCTGCTAAAAGGGATGCACCAATCGACAGATTGGTGAGCCGTGAACAAACCCCAGGGTCAAACTTTGAAGGCGACGATAACAACAACAACGAGACTACACCAGAGACAAGAACTTTGGTAAGCCAATTCCTTGATACTTTCAGAAGATGAATAAAATGCAAATTAGATTTCATTATCTCACTAATTATCCTATGCTACTGCTGGTGACGATTAATCTTTAATCTTCAATTTTTTGGCACCTTCCTCTGCTAATCTTAGGTTTTTACGTCTTTCTACATCCCAGTTGTATAGTCTTGCTGTGTTGACTTCCATAGTGGTGATATTTTCTCTCAAAAATTCTGAATCCTCCTCACTGATCTTTAGATTCTCCCTTGCAGTATTCAATTTTTCATTTAGTAGATGAATAGCTTCGTCAATTGGATACTCTAGCATAACATCAGCACCTAGCCACAGAAGGACACTATCTGTTGGTTCAATTTCAGCAGATGTGTATAATGTGTCATTTAATTCAAAATTAGTTTCTAGTGATTCATCCTTCTCCTTCTTAGATTTTAAGAATTCAACCATTTTCAACGTATCCTCGATATCGGGTATCTTCTTTTTGAATTGTTTACTAGCATTGATCTTACTTTGCTCCATGTACTTGTACTGTTGTAATCTTTCTTGAAATAGGCTCATAATTTTCTCAAAATCACTTGGATCTTTGATGAAGTCCTCGACTTTTTCCACAAATGGAGCTTGCGGAATACCCCTAGGGTTTTTAACTTTTCTTTAGAATTGTTAGTAGTCACACTGAATAGTTATACTCTTTATACCCACGAATTGATTAATGAGTCCATTTTTTGTTTACCTGAGCACGATAATAGCTCAAACTACCTTGCAAGTGTTCATTTCGGTCAATCACTTGGAAATTGATGGAAATCAACAATTCGCGAATCTTCAGTCAGGGCATTGCTTCAAATACTTCCCAATTTTGACATTTCCTCATAGGGACACAATCTTTTTAGCCCTAAACCTGTGCACGTGATATTTTGTGATCCCAAAAACATCATCGGCCTTCTATAAACATCCACACACCGCATTCGCACTATTAAAAATTTTTGTAGGTTTTCATGAAAAATTCAAAATTAGACAACTTCTTTTCCGTTCAACATCATCTTCAGCAAGTCAATATGGGTAGAGATCACCACACCAAACAACACGCTCGTTCTGGTCACAGAGAAGCTCCAAAATCAGACAATGTCTACTTGAAATTGTTAGTCAAACTATACTCTTTCTTAGCTCGTATGTGAATCTCATATTTCCAAGTCTGCATTTCCAATTTTAAACAATTTGAGTACCATTTTGCTCAAGAATATATCACTGATGTCCAGAACTATAAACATACTGTTTTATATCATCACTTTCATTTTACTATGATTGTGTTATCTTAGCCAGGAATTACTTTGATATGTTTGATATTGCTATGAGTTGATTCTCATCAATTGAAAATTTTTCAAGAGCCTGGAACTGGATGAGGTTTCAATTTATTGATTCCAATAACCCAATAGAAAGCATTGCTCTTTGAGTTGATATATAAAGCAACCAAGAAGACGAGATTCTATATCTTGTAAATAAATCATTAGATTTTCAGTGAAGATACTGAAAAATAATCAATGAAATATTTTTCCAAACAAGATATGCTATTTCATCTTGGTGCTTTTATCCTCCCAATGTCTTTTTTTCCAGTTTGAAATTTCTGCGAGTGCAATCAAATTGTGCGGTATTGGAGCAGAAAACCATCAATGAAACTTGGAATACTAACTAGTTCTTATAGGTCGTACCAATGCCCCATTCAACAAAGTTATCTTAAAGTCTTTGTTCTTATCAAAGATCAACAGACCACCAGTTTCAGTCTCAAGAATCTCTCGTGCTTTATCACAAAAAGGTGCTGCTGATAAAACCATCGTCGTTGTTGGTACCGTTACCGATGACAACAGAATCTTTGAATTCCCAAAAACTACTGTTGCTGCTCTAAGATTCACCGCTGGTGCCCGTGCTAAAATCTTAAAAGCTGGTGGTGAAGCCATCACTTTAGATCAACTAGCTACCAGAGCTCCAAAAGGTCAAAACACTTTGATTGTTAGAGGTCCAAGAAACTCAAGAGAAGCTGTTAGACACTTCGGCTTTGGTCCACACAAAAACAAAGCTCCAAGAATCTTATCTAAAGGTAGAAAATTTGAAAGAGCTAGAGGTAGAAGAAGATCTAGAGGTTTCAAAGTCTAAATTAGATAATCAATTTAGTTTAGATTTTTGGGACTCTTGGGTTATGGTTGATGTTGAAATAAAAACACTGTATATTTTAATTGCTTTTAGTTGTTATGTATCAATCATCGTCTTTTTAATCAATGTAAGCTTTTGAACCATCCCCATAATGCTGATTTTATTTCCTTTTGACATCAAATAACAACGTTGTTGGGAAAAAAAAAAGACAACTGCTTGGCTCCAATATTTTGTAATCAATCGGGCCTTTGAGGTCGTCAATCATTACAGCAATTATAAAGTCATGAGGAGGTGGTGTCCAGATCCTACTAACTGGATCGGGTGTATTCGTCATGTGGTAGAACCTTTGCGTTTCTTTATAATGGCATACTCTAATCTGGGTCCATGTGACAGTATCGTATATGGATAATCTATATGTTGTCTGAATAACTGATAGTCATCTATTGTGCTCTAGGCGTTGAAGTTGCATGGTGTACGGATTTTCGTTCTTCAATCTCTGAACCGTCAAACATGCCTTCAAAGATTTGTAAATATATATCGGCTGCTCTGTTTTCTTAGTTTATTCTCCCTCGGAGACGCTGATTCAGGTTCAACTAGAGCAGCTTCAATCTGAGGTCTTTTTTCAAGAAATTGAAGAACCGTTGAAGAGTTCGCCATGAAGTCTTCTTAAGCATACAGGAATATCAGATCTTCTAAAGACAGCTGGTACAATAGAGCGAATGAGGCATGGATTTGGTTAAGTATTCTCTTCATGAAAATGTCACTATTGCTCCTACCTCTTCTCCGTAAAGCTAGTATATCAAGGATCTAAGATACATGAAAGAAAAATACTCCTTAATTGTAAATCATCAGACTCTCTGATAGCGATGTTCAGCTCTTTCAGGGCAGGTTTCCCAAATAATGCAAGTATTTTGGACACTGATATTGGACAATGATGAACTATTGTTCAAGGCCAAGTCTAATCCGATAGACGTCGCGGCAAAGAAAACATTATCAGGTAATAACAATTCAAGTCTTTGGTATTCCAGTAGCCAAATGTTTTAAGCCAACCTGGTACGCAACATGAGCGTCTAGGAATGATGTAGCGTCATGAAAGCACCTTCGATCAATCGAGATTGTCAAGCTGGTCGTATCAAGAGTGGAGTGAACTCCAAGTTGAGCGACAGTATCTCCATGTGCAGACAAGAGATTAAGTGTTAGCCGAGCCTTTCAATGTATTCCTGTCCCATTGAACCTCTGAAGTTCTGGCTAATGAGACGTGATGATATATAAGGGTCAATAGTCTGTTCCAAAAACCTCTGAGACCTGTGATAGTGAGATCGATGACTGAGTATCGTGCCTGGATATGATCTCTGGTTAGTTGTTCTTTGAATCTACCTGTCTGAAAGTCTCAGTATGATCAAGGGAATATCCCCCTCGATAACCTGTCAATCATTTCAAATGTCAACTGAGTGCTTTATCTTGAAAGAAAAGAGTCGACTGAAGCATAAATTAATCAGTATTATCTTTGAGATGTTTATCATTAGCCCTATTGACATCACGTGGCCTCTCTTTTCTCAGCCCTTATCAGCATATACATCCACACACCACATATTTGCTCGCGAAGCCAAACAATTTTTTTTTTCTTTCTTTATTTTGAAGACGATGAAATTTTAACAATCCGCGAATCCGATTTACACTATATTATTTTATTGAGAAACTTTTCGGTAAGCGCAGCACAAAAATCCAACATCAAACAAAATTTTCCGATTTTCAGGAAAATTCGAAAAGCTTCATACTTAAAAAGAGTGTAATACATCAACAGAACTATACAAAATGGCCGGTGTTTCAGTCAAGTACGTGCTTAATAGAGGGATATCGCCAAAGAATATTGGATGAAGCCCGTGGAGACTATGATTTGGGGAATGGAGTTTTCAAGAGGTTGTGAATTATCATAGAACGAAACATCTTTAAAACCCTTAAATATAAAGACATCATCAAACATCCAGATCAAAGAGGGCCATTGTAAAGCCGTCACTGGGTCATACGGATCAACCGTGTGCAGAGAGACGAAGGCAACTAGTTCATGAAGTATTTTGTCTCAAGTTATATTACGTGCAATGAAATGAAGTCCAAGCAGTAGCTAAAGTATTGTCTGTCTCAATCAATCATATATGAAACCAAGAATTTCGCTTATCCACTCAATGAATTACTCGTCCCAAGTCTATAGAATCCACCCAAGTTTAGAATGAATGTGAAATACTAACAGTTTTTAACAGAGACGTTCCAGCTCAAGATTTCATCAATGCTTACGCTCAATTTTTACAACGTCAAGGTAAATTAGAAGTTCCAGGTTACGTTGATTTAGTCAAAACCTCAGCTGGTAACGAATTACCACCACAAGAAGCTGAAACTTGGTTCTACAAGAGAGCTGCTTCAGCTGCTCGTCACATCTACTTAAGAAAACAAGTTGGTGTTGGTAAATTAAACAAATTATACGGTAACGCCGTCAACAGAGGTGGTAGACCAGCTAAACATGCTGATGCTTCCGGTTCAGTCAACAGAAGAGTCTTACAAGCTTTAGAAAAAATTGGTGTTGTTGAAATTTCACCAAAAGGTGGTAGAAGAATCTCAGACAACGGTCAAAGAGATTTAGATCGTATTGCTGCCCAAACTTTAGAAGATGACGAATAAGTTGTACAAATCAAATAAATAAAAATCTGTTAATTTAGTGAGAATTTATTTTTGTATGATACAGGGGAAGTTCATGTTTTAATCAAAGGTTAATTACGAAAAACAAAACAACTTGAGCATATTTATTATGATATTGTAGTTCTTGTATTCATCTAAAATTCATGCTTATCATGAGGATCTATCTTGAATATCTTATCAGGATTCAAGATCTTTTTTGGGTCTAATGCTAATTTCATTTTCCTCATCAAATTAACACCTTCTTGACCTAATTCATGTTCCAAATATCTTCTCTTTCCAATTCCAATACCATGCTCACCAGTACATGTCCCTTCATTCTCTAGTGCTCTCTCGACTATCTTTTCACTCAGTTTCTTAACTAGGTCATACTGTTCTGGTCTATAGATCAAGATAGCGTGGAAATTACCATCACCGACATGACCCAAAATCGTGGCGAAAATGCCTGACTCTTTAATATCAATCATGCTATCTTCAACGACCTTTGATAACTTCGAAATTGGGACTGCAACATCAGTGGTCCATACTTTCACATTTGAGGAGATATTCTCCTTGCCGTACTGGATAGTTGACCAAAACCCGATCTTTCTAGCTTGCCATAGTTCGTCGGATTCGGCTTCATCAGTTGCATATTGGAAAGAAATTGAATTGTTAATTGCAGATATTGTTTCAACTTTGTCAATTAAATGTTGGACAATTTTTGAATCTGAACCACCTATCTTTATGAATAATGTTGGCGTCGTCTGCCATTTTCTTTTACATTGGCCAGACAGATTGATAACATTGATCATATTCTCATCTAACAATTCTACAGCATTGACCTGAATGTTATTTTGGATCAGAGCAGTGACAGTATTTGTAGCGTCCGCAATAGTGGGGAAGCTCACAACGCTAACTCTTTCTTGTATTGGCTTCAGATGGAGCTTGCAAGTAACTTCAGTGATTATCCCCAACGTTCCTTCACTTCCAATAAACAAATTGGTCAGATTATAACCAGCACTGGACTTTCTTGGTCTCTTCTTTGTCTTGATGACGGTACCATCGGCCAGCACTACTGTTAAGTTAACGACGTTATCTTTCATAGTCCCATATCTATAGGCATTTGTACCCGAACATGAAGTCCCACACATCCCAGCTATCTGGGCACCAGGCCCAGGGTCAGGACCAAACAATAAACCTAAGGGGGATAAATATTCGGCAAGATCTTGCCATCCAACACCAGGTTGGACAGTGATGTCCAAGTCATCCTTGTTCAAACCCAGAATCTTGTCCATGCGTGCCAATGAAATGATCACACCTTTTCTTGATGAGGTAAAGTTTCCTTCGATAGAAGTCCCACCACTTTGTGGCACAACAGGGATGCTCAACTCATGTGCAATCTTCAAAATCTCTGACACCTGCTCGGTGGACCTGGGAAACACAACGAGCCTTGGGTGCTCTGAAGAAGTGGGAGAATGTGTACTATAGTCATTTGAAGCATATTGTTCTAAATCTGATGGATCTTGAGTATATCCATCTGTGCCGAGGAGTTTCTTAATCCTATGAAATCCCAGTAACATCTGGTCATAGCTAGCATACGAAGGGGGTTCTAAATCAGCAAGCTTTGTAGTTGAGGACGCGGGAAACATGCCTTCTGGAGGAGCAAAGTCATATCGAGCAAAATAGGCACCTGTGATGGTACCAAGAGCAGCACCTGTGATGAAATACCATTCTTTACGTGATGTGTCTCTAGCCTTGTGACGATGTGAATGTTTGAAACGCCTGAAGACAATGATAGCCCTGTTGATTGCTCGGGTGGTGAACATTAATCAAGGGCTATGTTTTCTAGTGCTGAGGCAGATCCGCTGGGTACATTTCATACATAAGTTTCTACGTTATTTCCAGTACCCAAATACAGTTGTGGAGGTAGTAGCTTGTTACTGTGGTAACTTGATTCGCGGTAAAAAAAAAGAAAGAAAAAAAAATTACAGAGGAGGCAGCGGAGTCCAAATTGAAGCTTGGCACTGTCTTGAAAATGTAAATAAAGTAACATTTGAAGAGATCTCAAAGAGACAAACGTCAAACAGGTCGATTCACCATAGTACATTTGTACAGAATTTCTCGATAAAATGTAAGCTAGTCGGCACTCAAGAGCACAAAAGGTAAAAGCTTTTTCAACATAGCGTAAGGCTTGTGCAATTTGAAGAAATTTTCGTGATCAAGCCTATAAAGGGCGGCCATCGGCCATCGTAAGAAGTCAAAGATCAAGCTGGCTCAGGGGCCGGACTGAGGAATGCACATAGGGATAAGGGAGTCTCATATTCTCACATCACAGATACTCCCTACTACCTGCTTATATTTATGGTGCTGAGGTGACTGCAGGCTATTAACCACGTGGTAAATAACTTACTGTTGTTCGTCCTCTAAGAGTGCGACTTTCTTAGAACACTCTGTACA
>JAJMKP010000001.1:1041198-1140498 GCA_030569295.1 Taiozyma yuanshanica
CAGAGAATGGAGATCATCATAGCCATCCTCTGTGTTTCGCTCGCCCTTGACAATGAAGTCTCCAGACACCAAATCAGGCCTCTTTCAGTTCCAAAAAAGCACATTCTTTTCCAAGCGTAAAACTCAAACTTGGGCACACGTTCCCAAGCTTGCGGCTCGTACCGAGCAGGCTTTTTTTTTTTTTTTTTTTGCTTTCACAGAAAAGTCCTTCCACTGATAATTCCTTCTCTTCACTTTTCTTCTCTTCTCTTTTCCTTCTCTTTATCAGGTTCCAAACTCATGGACTAAATTCAGTGCGTCTTATGAACTGCTGCTACTACAAATACAACCTTTGCTGCCGCTCCTCTATGAAATAAAGGGATCCATAATCGAGCCATCGCCAACGACTTTTTGAGAGCAAAAGAGCCTAAACATCTTCTAATTCACTATCCCAATGTCTGACCACGAAAGCATCCACGATCACCACTCTTCTCATGCTAAGGTCCGTCACCATCATGAAGATGGTCTGTCTGCTTCCGCTTCGTACGAATCCTTAAGACTTGAAGGGTTGTATGACCATCGTCATCAAGCTGACACTTTACCTATTCGTCGTGGTTCCACTTTCCAGCTACCACCTTCTGCTGTCGACCACAACAAAAATGAATCTGCTATCCAAGATTCACCGTTGTTAAATCCTCAAAACCCGTCTTCGGGCCAGACTTTCAATTCGCAGCACAGACAATCGAAGCTGGGTCAATCATTGGAAATCCCAAAAGAAGCTTTAAGAAAGGTTCGTTCCAGATCTTTTGGTGAACAGTTCAAATCAGGTTTCTTATTGAACAAAAAGTCTAGTTCAAGAGGTACTTCGGACATTTCTCCAGTCTTGACTCCAATGCACAAGACTCTTTCCAATGTCAATCCAAAGGAAACTAGTGATGTTGACAAGGAAATTGTTGAATTTGAGCAGCGTCGCCGCAGAATGACACGTACTTCTATTGACAACTCTGATGCTGGTTCGCATGGCTCAAGAGAATCTCAAGAAACTGAAGAAGATGTTTGTTTCCCAATGGTTCCTGAACACATCAAAGTTAATGGTATTGACTTCCATGAAATTGAAGAATTCATTCAAGAGTCCCGTGAAGAAGCTACTGCTTTCGCTAAGGAGCAAGCTTTGCAGCGCTCTTCTACTGAATCTTCTTCTGCAGCAGCTGCTAAATACACCCCAAAAAAATCATCTGTTGAAGAAATTGGTGTGTCATTTGGTAATAATAAAGTTGAAGGTGAGGATCTTGCTCCCGAACGTTTCAGTTTCTTCTCAACTGAAGTTGAAGAAACAGTTCACGCTGCTGATTTCCAATCATTATTGAAACCTGGTCAAAGTATCCAGGACTTGTTCAGAAATGGTGAATCAACTTGGTGGTTGGATTGTGCCTGTCCAACTGATGCTGAAATGAAAGTTATTGCAAAGGCCTTTGGTATCCATCCTTTGACTGCTGAAGATATACGTATGCAAGAAACTCGTGAAAAGGTTGAACTGTTTAGAAATTACTACTTTGTTTGTTTCCATACTTTTGAAAGCGATCATGAATCTGAAGATTTCTTGGAACCTATCAATATTTATATTGTTGTCTTTAGAAATGGTGTCTTGACTTTTCACTACAATCCTATTTCTCACTCTGCTAATGTCAGAAGACGTGTGAGACAACTTCGTGACTATGTTGATGTTTCTGCTGATTGGTTGTGTTATGCCCTAATTGATGACATTACTGATAGCTTCGGTCCAGTCATTCATTCCATTGAGTACGAAGCAGATGCCATTGAAGATCAAGTGTTCCTGACTCGTGAAATGGACTTCTCTCATATGCTATCAAAGATTGGTGAATCAAGAAGAAAAGTCATGACTTTGATGAGATTATTATCTGGTAAGGCTGATGTTATTAAGATGTTTGCGAAACGTTGTCACGAGGAAGCTCAAGGAATTGGGCCAGCTTTAACTTCTAATATCAACTTGGCCAACTTATCTTCCAAAGGTACTCCACAGTCTGGTGCTAATCAAGCTAGAGCTCCACCTGCGCAGCAACAACCTCATCAACTTTATAAGGAACAAGCTCAACCAAGAGCTGATATTGCTTTGTATTTGGGTGATATTCAGGATCACGTTGTTACTATGTATCAAAATTTGTTATCTTATGAAAAGATCTTTTCCCGTTCTCATTCCAATTACCTTGCTCAATTACAAGTTGAATCATTCAACTCCAACAATAAGGTGACTGAAATGTTATCCAAGGTTACTGTTATCGGTACTATCTTAGTTCCAATGAACTTGATTACTGGTTTATTCGGTATGAATGTTCCTGTTCCAGGCGAAGAAAATACCACTTTGGGTCCGTTCTTTGGTATTTTTGGTTCTCTTATCTTTTTGGTTATCGTGTTTTCACTCGGTGCTAGTTGGTTTCTGACCAAGAATGCAAGAGAACGACAACATGCAATGCATAGCGACATTGAAAGACGTTCTATGTTGAATTGGAGAAGAAGACAGCAACAGAATGGTGCAACGGGCAGGGCTAGAGAAACTAGATCTGTGGTTTCCTTCTCAAGTCGTTACAATCCATATGATTAGATTGCTTATTTCGTTCCAAGTCTGTGGGTTTTTTTTAACGTTTATAGAATTGAATAATATAATTACTGCAGATTGAAACGGCTTTATCACCTTCCGTAGTCTTAGTATTAGCTCTGCCGTAAAGATTTTGCAGTTTCGATTTTATCCCTCTCCTTTATGTCTCATAGAGTAACCCCTGCTGGACTCTTTGCTAGGTTATGATGGTCACTAGCTTACTCTCAGCGCTAACTATTTTTAGTAACATGAAGCCAACGTCAGAGTTAGCCATCATGTTTTTACAACTATCTAACTTTATATGCAATTATTTGTTCTATATCCTTATTTATGATGTTTTCTCTTCTTAGAATTCAAACTTTTGGTATCAGCAGGAATAGTGATTTCATCGCCGTCGCCTTGTGGACCTTCCTCGTTCTTGAAAACTTTCTTTCTCCATTCTCTTAAATTCTTCTTCTTGGCTAATTTTCTTCTATCTTTAACTCTTTGATCCTTTGGTCTATATGGCGCTAACTTCTTTAGACCTACAAATTCGTTCAAGTCAGCATCATCAGCCATAAAGATCTCTCTAGTGGTTAAACCAAAAGTTTCTGGTGACACCTCACGGTATTTGAAAGTGCTTTTACGTTCTTTAGAGCGGCCTTCTCTTTCTTCTTCAACTTGATCGATGATTTTTAACTTTTGCGATTCAACCGCCTTCTCCGCTAATTCTTTGATGTTTTGTTTTTCCTTCTTCTTGGACTTTTTTTCCTTGAGTTCTTCTTTTTTGGACTTCTTCTTTGGTGGCTCTTCAGAACCAGCATCTGCCTCTTTGGCTTCTTCTACTTCTTCGCCTTCTTCCTCTTCTTCATTGTCCTCCGTGCTTTGTTTAAAATCTTTCATAAACTCATCATCTTCATCCCATTGTGGCTTACCACCCTCATTATCATAAAACTCATCATTGAAAATTTCAGCCAATAGATTATCCCATTGGGAATCATCAAAATCTTTGTCTAATAGACTAGAACTAATCTTCTCAACCATAGCTTCATTGATCTCAGCACCATATTCTTTCTTTAACTGTTCCAAGATATCTGTTAGTTTATTGATCTTCTCTGTCTTCTTCTTACTTATGGATTTCTCCTTCTCCCTCTTTTCTTGTTCCTTTTGTGCCTTTTCCTCCTCTCTCTTCTTTCTTCTACTATTGGTTTCATTCCTTCTTATAGTGGCCTGATTACGTGCATAACTTATGATCTCTGCTGAATTTGGATCTTCATATCTGAAATTGTAAGCATGTTCGAACTTTTCAGCGGCAGCATCGAATTCCTCATCATCTTCTTCACCACGTTTATCCAAATTGATGATCCTGTCACCGTCTTGTGGGATCCAGGCATTTTGTTTAGCAAATTCTTGTAAGAACTTCTCTTCATCAACTTCTGGATTTGGTAAGACTCTCTTGGGACCTTTTGATTCTGATTCGTCTTTCTTCTTTAAGAAATTGTCATCATTGTCCTCTTCATCATCACTAACACCCTTGAAAGCATCTTTGATCTCTGATAACAGTTCGTTCCTCTCTTCATCTTTCTCCTCTTGATAGGTCTTTGGTCTCTCATTATCATCTTCTTCTTCCTCATCATCAGGGTTAGCATTCCCCGACAACAAGTTCATTCTATGATAATCTTTCAAGTAGATTGGCTTATGCTTTGGATCTTTGTTCAGGCTGGCAGCGGCTTCTTCAGGATCTTTGAAGAATCTGACATCGGATTTCAGTAAAGTATCATCGTTATTTCTAATAGCTTCTAAAACTTTGTTGATACCTTCTTCAACGTCATCTGTGATTAATTCACCATAGTCATCCTCATCTTCGCTTTCACTAGATTCAGACTCTGAATCGAACTCTTTCTCGACAGCTTTCTTGACTGAAGACTCGGCAGCTTTCAATTGTTCGTCACGCTTAGAAGATTTTTCAGCTTCTCTGGCCTTTTTGGTAGCAGACTTCTTTCTAGCCATTGTTTATGTAGGCAAATAGAGTGTTTTGTTGACATGTCTCTATAGTATTGAAATCAATTATAAAAAAAATTTTTGTACGATGGGCACCGCGAAATTTTCCCCTTTCGATATTTCCTTGGAACAGAACAAAAAAATTATGTGTCAAAACGTTTCCGTGGTTACAATTTTATCTCAGATTTGGAGCAATTTCCCAATTCGGTTGATATGTTTTACACGGATAACGGACCGGAAGTGTGAGAAATCGCAGATTTCGATAATAAGGAATTGGCTA
Organism: Taiozyma yuanshanica; assembly: GCA_030569295.1. Classification (NCBI taxonomy): domain Eukaryota; kingdom Fungi; phylum Ascomycota; class Saccharomycetes; order Phaffomycetales; family Wickerhamomycetaceae; genus Taiozyma; species Taiozyma yuanshanica. The sequence goes on from JAJMKP010000001.1 coordinate 1,046,052, forward strand.
ATTTCATTTGCAGAATAGAATACCACAAGAGATGATAAGTATCAGTGGTGTTTGGATGCCTGGAGAATTTCATGTGAAAAGTGGGTTATCTTGGTGCATTGACAAGAACTCACTATGAATTGCGTTGGATTCGAGGAAGAATACGAATACGGCTGTATTTTTCCAAATTCCAACCGTTGTCCGATTAGAAAAGTGTTCCTGAACTTCTAGTCCCAAGTTTGTGGCTGTAGCTGACCAATTAACTTTGAATTGTGGCCCAGATACGTACAAAGAGGAAAAGGTCTCATGGAAATGAGGGGCATTTACATGATCAATCAATTGGTAAAAATAGAAACTCGAAATGCGCATATATAATTAACGTTAATTCTCTTTGTAGGTGAGGGCCATACCAGATCCAAAGTTCCAAACACTAAAGGACGCAAGAACAATGGCCCCAAATTTGAAGCCACAGGCCTTCGAGGCATTGAAAAAAATCGTTGACGATGCTGTCAGTGATACAGAAACTGGTATCCCTGGTTTATCTGTAGCCATTACCAATACTAATGGTGATGATTTGTTTACATATGCTAACGGTTACACAGACGTCACCAAGAAGACTAAGCTAACTGAGGATAACATCTTTTGGATCGCTTCCACCACAAAGTTAATTGCTACTGCCGCTTTATTACAATTGGTTGAACAAGGAAAACTACAATTGGACGATGCTGATCAAGTTGAATCATTGGTTCCAGAGTTAAAGAAGTTACCAATTGCTACCTTGAATGATGATGGTTCGATAACATTGAAGCCAAAGAAGAACCGTATCACTTTGAGACACTTGTTGTCACATACCGCTGGTTTCGGTTACTCTTTCTTCAATGACACATTAGCTAGATATGCGAATTGGTATGATATCGATGAATTTGACGTTTCAACTGAACGTGAGATTCAATTCCCATTATTATTCGAGCCTGGTACAAATTGGCATTACGGTGTTGGTGTTGACTGGGCGGGTGTTGTCCTGGAGAGATTCACTGGTCAGAAATTGGGTGATTACATTGATGAAAATATCATCAAACCCCTAGGTATTAAGGACACTACTTTCCATGTCGATGATGAACTAAGAAAGAAACTAGTCGACATTAGTTTCAGAGACAAGACTGGAAAATTCGAAAAAATCCAGCATAGTTATAGAAAGTTCTCTGAGGATCCAAAGAATGAAAAGTTTCACTCCGCTGGTGCTGGTTTAGTCTCGAGACCGAATGAGTATATTAAGTTCTTAGCAACCTTATTGAATGACGGTACTTCTCCACACACTGGTGCTCAGATCTTGAAGCCAGAGACTGTCAAACTTGTCTTTGAGAATCAAATCCCGAACCTTCCAAATTTTGCTCGTGTCGGTATTCCAGCCTCAAATCCAAAATATACAAACCCATTGCCAGAACTGTATCCTCAGGAAGGTAACCCGCCACAGGGTTGGTCCTTGTCACTATTCCTAACTTTGGAGAAAGGTGCTACTGGCCGTGCCCCTGGAACTGGTTTCTGGGCTGGTATTGTCAATTTGTACTACTGGATTGATAAAGAAACAGGCGTTGCTGGTTACATTGCTTCTCAGATTTTACCATTTGCAGATCCAAAGGTTCAAGGCGCATGGGTTGACATTGAAACTGAAGTTTATAAGAACTTAGAAGTTTAAGAATCAGCTTGGTATAGGGAATATAATGTTATACTACAAACATTACAATGTAAAAAATACTTTGTTATCGCTCATCGTCATCGTTGGCGATGCTATCCTTCGTAAGCCAAAAATACGCATTGATTCATTTAACTACTAAATTGCGCAACGCCGTTCATCGCATATAGTTGATATTTCGGTTTCCTGTATTGGACGTATGATTGCAGATCAGAGATTTGCATATGTTAACTAGAGATGTGTGCACTCTCTGATATTGAGATCATTGTGATCCATATATATAAACTACCTGAATTATATTACCGATGGATCAGGTCAGAAATTTACATCAACCGGCGGTAATTTCATATGATTCATGATATATAGGTAGGCAGATTTTATATCATGACTGCATGCATGATGAATACCAAAAAATTTGCACGAATATATATGTATATTTATCAATTATGATCAATAATATCTATTATATATATTATTATTAATAATATGCATGATATTACATATATATTTTATTCAAGCTGAATTATATTCAACATACATGATAAGATGATGAGATTACTGGGGAATTAATACGTTGAAACGCGCTTATATGATTAGGTCAAGACTAATTAATTATCGTATATACTGGTTTATTTCATACCATATATATATATATAGATTGGGGTACTAGTGCTGCTTAATTTATTGTTTCATATTCTAAACGTTCCGATCGTTCTAGTTTAGCTAGAACCACGTTATGATAAATATATAGATACAATTAATTAACGAGCTTTTCTCTGTTGAAGCGAAGTTTGCTACTAAAGACGTATGTGATGGAAGTTGATAGACTTAGAAAGACTTAAGGGTAATTACATTGATTTATTGCAACAATTCTTAAATGTCGAAAGATTATTATACGTTTGTTCGCTGCGTCCAATAAGTGTGATGGTTAGTTTATGCAGATCCATGATATTGATAGCTTTTACTACCCAGCACAGGTTCAACAAGACGGAAGCTTTTTGCACATCTCCCTCAACAAATCGACAACCTGACGGATTAAAAATACTTCCTGTATTTATCAGCACCACATTAAAGAGTTTTGTATTAGCTGTCGACTGTTGGTTGTTGGGCTCTACAGTTTTGAAGCTGAGCCATTACAAATATGCAAGCATTTTTCTTCTGCTGTTCAATGCTTATCAGTTGGCTGTATATCGTCTCATCTTTTCGGCTATACATCTTTCAGAAGTTCCGTCGCTACTAAGATCTACACCACACGAAACCTGAGTAGGCACATGTGCCTCCCATGAAACGATGGACTAATACTAAAAATCAGCTGCCTGCCTGGATCTTTCATAGAAACTACAATGTGATGGGGAATCCAGAGGATTTCTAGTGGAGTATTCTATAGCCGGAAGACTAGACACGAAAGACTATAGCTGGGGTTGATAATTTATAGATTTTAAACGAAATTCCCGAAAGATAAGGAGGAATAAGGTAATTAAGTATAACAAATTGTATATAATAATGACGTAGCAGGATGAGTCCAGTGGCTGCTTGTACTAAAAAAGTTGTTCTACTCAATATAGAAGATAAAGATAATAAGGAAAAAGGAGAAATAATATAGGAAAGGGAAGGTAGACGACTTTTTCAGGCTACGTTTCGCAACAATATGAAAAATTTATGAGCATTGAAGGTGATATAGGATAAAGAATAGTCTGATTTGATTCCTTCTGATGGTCATTTGTGTAATCTTTGTCTGATATTTCTGGAATAATCTATAAATGTGCGTAACCATAGCGACTATTTCCGCTAAAGAAGAAAAAATTTGTTGGAGCAAAACTGAAGTGCATAAAAAGAAACGAGGCTTTATTTTTCAAGCGTCGATTTGGAACAGATTGACATTCTAAGAGCCGAAAGATGACAAATATGCAGGGTGTTTAGTGCCCTTCATTGCCGTCCGTTGGACTATCTCCTAAGGATCTATTGTCAGTCTTCGATGACTGCTCCATGAGTACATTAGTTAACGCAGTAGTCTATTGTGCAAACCGCAAGAAGCAAAGCACTTAGCACTAGCCGCAAAGATCTAAAGCTTGGCTTTGCAAGTTTCCCGACGAAGGACCCTGACAAGTGACAGACGTTGAGTGCATGAAGGCTTTGATGAAAACATGGAGCGATATTACACAGTATTTCTTGTCTATGACGATTGAAAGCTGAACGGTGGGCATCTTGTTGGCCTAATTTCTGTGCTTTACCATTTTTATTGAGTGTGATAGCAGTAAATCCCTCCTAAAACTTCGTAAACCCTTTGCTGTAGCCTCAGAAATAGAAATGTTATACAGAGTCGAAGCAGATCTGACATATGACGTAATCTTCCAAAAACGTCAACAAAGCCGGATTTACTAATCAGTGAATCATTGATTCATTGAAGTAAGGCGGTGTCCAATTCCTAATTCTCCCAAAAAGGCCAACAGTTCCTCGGCCTCATGTCTGTCCCGACGTATACCGAACCCCGACAGCTTTTTGCTCCTGCGCAACCAAAACATGAAAAAAAAAACTGCATCTGTGCATTTCATATAAATACCCACTCATCGCCCGTTCTCCTCTTCTATTAAATGTCAATATCGTTCCACAAAATCCTTAAGGATGCCTGAAATCGACAAAGAACAGAACACATCGAATGATTCCTCTTCTGGGTCTGAGCATAATATAGCTGAGGAACCACAAGGTTTAAACACAACTCGTGACCTCGAGGCTCAAGGTTTGGATGTTGATGATGCTGACACTTTAGAAAGAGTGGAATCGAGAACAGCACCTTCCAGAACACTGTCCAGAGCCTTAACTGGGTCTGAAAGTGCCAAGGAGATCAATGCTAAATATAAAACTCCAATTCCTCCTATGGGTCTGGATAAAGAATTTCCAACTGGCTGGCCTGATCCAGAGCCATATACAGTTTCTTTCAATGGTCCGGATGATCCAATACATCCACATAACTGGTCTCTAGGGAAAAAACTGGTCCAATGTGCTATCATTGGTATTAATACCGCTTGTGTCGCATGGGGTTCATCAATTTTTTCCACCGCTATCTTGGTTATTTCGAAAGAATATCATGTTGGAAGAACAGTTGCTACTTTGGGTGTTTCATTATATGTCTTGGGTTTTGCTACAGGTCCAGTCATTTGGGCTCCATTATCGGAATTGTTTGGTAGAAGAATTATCTTGTTATTGAGTTGTTTTGGGTTTGTTCTTTTCCAATTCGCTTGTGCTACTGCTAAAGACTTACAAACTATCCTGTTATCAAGAGTGTTTGGTGGTTTAATTGGGGCTGCTCCGTTAGTCGTTGTCCCTGCAGCATTTGCTGATATGTTTGATAATAAGAGTAGAGGTAAAGCCATCTCAATTTTTTCCATGACCGTCTTCAGTATGCCTATTATCGCTCCTGTTGCAGGTGCCTTCATTGTCAACTCATATTTACATTGGAGATGGACCGAATATATTACTGGTATAATGGGTGCTGCCGGTTTAGTGCTGATCACCTTTTTGTTTGAGGAAACTCATCATCCGATTATTCTGGTTAATAAGGCTAAAGAAATCAAAAAGAGAACTGGTAACTGGCTGATCCATGCCCCACATGATGAATTCGAATTATCAATTAAGGACATTGTTGAAAAGAACATTACAAGGCCCCTTGTAATGTTGGTCACTGAACCAATCATTCTTCTGATCTCCGTTTATAATGCTTTCATCTATGGTATCTTATATTTGTTACTTTCTGCATATCCGATTGTCTTTGCCGAAGGCTACAGAATGAAAGGTGGTGTCGCTGAACTGCCATACTTAGCCCTGGCTCTGGGTATGTTCTTCGGTGGTGCTTATTGTTATTATGCTGAAGGTGTCTATCTAAAAGCTATCATTGGTAATGGTGGGAAGCCAGTACCTGAAGCAAGATTATACCCATTATTCGCCGGTTGTATCGTTTTCCCTGTTGGGTTATTCTGGTTCACCTGGACCGGTAACTGGCCTGATAAGGTGCATTGGATGGCTCCAACTGCTGCTGGTTTGTTCATCGGTTTTGGCTTGATCACCATCTTTAACTCCTCAATCAATTATATCATTGATTCATATTTGGTTTTTGCTGCCTCTGCCTTGGCTGCCAACACCTTCTTGAGATCGGCCTGTGCCTGTGCTTTCCCGCTGTTCAGTGTCCAAATGTTCCACAATATGGGCACACAATGGGCAGGTCTATTACTTTCCTGTGTTGGGTTTGTCTTGATCCCTGTTCCATTCTTATTTTTCAAATATGGGAAAAGAATCAGAGGTACGTCTAAATATGCATTTGTGTTATCATAGACGTTCAAAATTTGGCATTGGCATTTACTTTTTGTTTCATTTTACAAACGTTTAATCAATAATATCTAATCAACAATATTCTTCTAAATAAAGGATTTGTATAGTAGTGATTTCGATTTAAAGATTACGTGAGAGCATAATATCCCCTTTATAATTGTGGTGTTAATACTCTTCTATAATGATCATCCCGTTGGCTGTGGACAAGTTCTGATTCTTCAGGTATAGTCAGTGAAAACAGTTTTATGCATCCTCGGTTACAGTGGCCGAGTGGTTAAGGCGATGCCCTGCTATTTCTTCGTATAGCTGTTAGGCATTGGGATCTTCCTGCGCAGGTTCGAATCCTGTCTGTAACGCCATTTTTTTTTGTTTATGGATTGTGGTTCAGGACGCAACCTCCACCTACTGTGGGAGGTGTAAAGGCTGAAACCCCGATTATGGTATGAAGATGCTTTATTAGGATCAACTTCTGATTCATAATATTTTTTGTTTTGAATACCAGATTTCCATTTTAGTTACAAAAATCAACAAGGGATCGTAAAGCTGGCCGTTTCCCGAGCAACGAAATTCACGACTTTCTTTGTAAACAAAAACAAAGCATGAAAAAAGGCAGTCAGGGAAAAACCACTCCAAAAGCTGACGTTTACTACTTAAAAGAACATCCCAGACTTAATCGGAAATCTTTCACTAGACCAGAGCAAGCCACCAATTCCAACTATCACAGAAACAAAAATTAACGTTTTTGCGTAACAACAAACAAGATAGCTATCAATCATCATCTCTTTAGCCAATATTTAGACCTGCTTTAATACAATTTGCTTTCAACTTCATCCTTTGCTTGAACTAAACATCTTTTTATCCTTGCTATCCTGAGCTACAAATTTATAAGTCTAAAAGATAATGCTAAACAACAGAGACAGAAGAAACGGATTGGTATTCACAGGTGCTTCCAGACCCACTTATGGTAAACATAACAACAAGCGTAAGGCTAGATATAACTTGAGTGATATTGTTCTGGAAGTCAGTGATTCCAACACACAGGGAAACGGGTTTGACATCTCTAATGATTCTTTCCAACTAAGTGATGACGAGTTTATTGGGAATGATGACGATTCATTAAACCAAGATATTGACATCCCATATGCAAAGTCATCCATCATCAATATTCCTATTTCAGATGATGAAAATGATTGTATTATGGGCAGTCCAGACAAAGGGAAAGCCTCGCCACGGTCACCAGTACAAAAGAGGATCCTTCAAGATATATCACCAGTACTTGTCAGAAACGCGTCAAACATTTTAGCCAATGATATCAACGAGAAGAGGATACCGTTAAATTTATCGAACGCACCACTTATCCAAAGAAACAGTTCATCAGGTTTATCACACTTGCGCTCTTCGTTAGTCTCAAATAATTCCAAAAGATGGTCACTGTTATCATTCAACTCTGAAGATAAAGAAAATATTAGCTCTGTCAAATCTAAAAGATTTTCCATTGCTTCAACTCAATCAACATCTTCCAAAGATAAATCTAAGAGATATTCGGTCTCATCACAGCAATCTGTCCAATCGTCTTCTTCGTCATTTAAAAAGGCTTTAAACAAAGTTAGTAATGTCTTGTCTTCTGTGAGTGTTGCTTCAGATGAAACTTCTGCCGAGTCGACCCCATATAAGAATGTGAAACCAGGTGTTGTTGGAGAAAACAACGGCAAGCGTTCAAGTGATAGTGCCAATTTGACCCCAATCTCACTCAGGACATACAACCAAATCATTCCATCCCAACCTTCTGTTTCAACTAGTGTCAATCATGTAACGTCTTTGAGACATACAGCTAAGAGCAGTAAAACTGATGATTCTGACAATGTGAGTCTGTTCAGCACTGGGTCAACATTGAGATCATCAAGATCCAAATTCAGATTATCTTCTCTGTTCACTTCCTCAAAGAAAGATCCAAATGACAATGACAATATTTCGGTGAGATCTTCAGTGAGAGGTAGAAATTCATTGAACGATATGAGAAAGTCAGTATTGTCAATGTCAACATCAACCCATTCATTGTTCAGGCTGCATAGAAAGGAATCAATTAGTGAAATTCCCTTAGATAAAACTATGATTTCATTACCGAGACCTGATAATGATTCGAGATTTAAATTGAAGAATAAACTAAGAAATAGTTCTTCTGTTTTATCTATCAACTCAGTTGCATCAAGACAACCGACAATTGCGACAATCAATACATCAATTTCTGGAAAATCCTCGACAACTGTCACCACGGCTCTACCTTCTGATGAGTACGAATCATGTCAATTGCAAAGGTTGGTTAGTCTAACTACACATGATGCTATCATACCATTCAAGAAATTTATTGATAGTTTAAAACTGAAAGATGATGAAATCCTGATAAAGTTCTCTGAAGCTTCCTTTTCAGAAGTTTATATTCTGAAAGATATGAAAACCAACGCTAATAAAAAGATTTTCAAGGTTATTCCATTTGGAGATGAAGCTAATGGGCAGCCAAGTATTGATAACATAATTCAAGAATTGAAGATTAATTTGAAATTAAGTAATAAGGAAGGTTTCATTCACTTGAATGATTGTGTTGTGGTTAAGGGCGCGTATCCAAACTATCTATTGAAACTGTGGGATGATTATAATGAACTGAAAGAATCCAACAACTATAGGCCTGAACATGAAGAATCACAGAAATATTTAATCTTGGATCTTGAATATGGTGGTATTGACTTAGAGAAATTTAAGATCACATCGTGGACTCAATCTTTAAAGATTTTTTGGGAAACAGTTAGAATTTTGAATCAAGTGGAACAAAGCTTGAAATTTGAACACAGAGATCTACATTGGGGTAATATTGTTATTAATTATAAAGATGGATCGGCATCGGATTCAGATATTGATGTCAAGATTATTGACTATACGTTATCCAGACTGAATGATGAAAATGATCAAGTTATTTTTACTAGATTAGATCATCAAGATTTTTTCAAAGGAAGAGGTGATTATCAGTTTGATATTTACAGATTTATGAGGAATGAAATCAAATCATTACAGAAAGATCATACCCAAGACGTTGATTGGTCTTTATCGAGCTTCAAGAACAATTTATATTGGCTACATTATATATTAGACAAATTGATAAATGCTAAGAAATTATCAACAGGGTTGGGTTCTCAAGAGTACAAGACTTTACAGTATTTATACAAGAGTTTAGATCCAAGAAGAAAAAAATTGAATGGGAAACAAGTTGTAAACTACAAGCTAAAACAGGGAACTAATAAAAAGAGACAGTTGGTATATTTCCAAGATTTTGATAATTGTCAAGATCTAATTGAATTTGGTGAATTCTATGGATTAATTTTATAAAACAAAGGGACGATATATTATATATTGATTTTTTATGTAGTATCTTCTGATGATTCAGTAGGTAATTCTTTGATTTTATCATCAGGATTTGATGGGTATGGAGCAATTAAAGTAGAATAGACAAAGTATAAATTAGTCAATAATAAATTTAAAAAAAATAACCATTGAACAGAGGTTAAAGCACCAATTTTCCCACGAGGTAGTGAAAGAATATAAAGGATGACATTAGGGAAAGTATCATTTGGTAAATAGAACAAACTTATTTTTGAATACCAAATTCTTAAGGCAAATAAAGGTAAAGTTAATAACACCAGGTTTAAATTGTTGAACAATTTCTTATAATTTGTCAGTAATGCATCATTCTTATCCAAGATTTCTTGTCTTTTTACTAGCAATTTATCCAACTGTCTATTGAGTTTAGTCCATTTGGCATATTGGTCCTGTGGTGATATTGATACTTGTTGTTTCTTTAATGAATTGATTTCATTATCAACGGTGGTCAATTGTTGAGCTAATGCTTTGTTTAAGAGGGGAATTATTAGCTTAGAAGTCAGAGATGGGAATGAAGTTGTGTTTGAGATGATGAACTTTATTACTGTTAGAAGTGTTATGATTGTTAACAGTGTTGAAGGTGACATCTTATGTGTTTGATAAGTACTAACTTTTAAAGGAACTGAGTTTTCCTTTATTTCATTTCATTTCATTTCATTTTTTTTTGGTTAAAAATTGGAAAAAAACTGAAAAACAATGAACATTTTAAAAAGCATTTTAAAAGAATATATACACCTGATACTAAAGTAAATACAAAATGTCGGAGAATAACTCATCAGAAGAACTTGAAACGTGGATTTCAAACTTTTGTTCACTTTATGGCCATGATTATTTTGTTGAAGTTGCACCAGAATTTATTGAAGATGAATTCAATCTAACAGGATTGACATCGATAGTTCCATTTTATAGAGAAGCATTGGATATGATTATGGATTTTGAACCTGATGAACCTATCCAAGTTGCTGATATACCCTTAATACAACATTCTGCAGAACTTTTATATGGATTGATCCATCAAAGGTTTATATTGACTAGACCCGGATTGGCATTGATGTGTGATAAATATGAAAAGAAACAATTTGGATCATGTTCTAGGTATTATTGTGATTCTATGCCTCTTTTACCAATAGGAAGACATGATTTACCAGGATTGGAAACGGTAAGATTGTATTGTCCAAGTTGTTTTGATTTATATTTACCAAATTCTTCCCGTTATTTAAACATTGATGGTGCCTTCTTTGGTACGACGTTTCCAGGGTTATTTATAAAGAGATATACTGAATTTGAGAAACAAATCCAACTAAGGAATAATTACAAGAGTTATCAGTTGAAATTGTTTGGGTTTAAACTTAATGAAAGAAGTAATATTGGGTCTAGAATGCAATGGTTAAGACAATTACCAAAGACAGATGAAGAATTAAAAGAATTTGAAGAATGTGAATATGAAATAGATGGGGTTCTAGACCAAGAGATGGAATAATGTTTTTTTGTGAATGAGTGAATGAGTCAGTGAGTGAGAGAGTGTTTGTATTTTTTTGCTATATATATATATATTTTAATGAGTCAAATTGACAGGTTTACCAACTTGCCAATTCTTAATACTTTGATCAACGTTTAACCAATATTTTAAACGAATTGTTAATTCTGAAGCCTTTTGTAAATCATCTTGAGCAAAGGCATTTGCTATTTGTTCTTGAGCTGTTTGTAATTTTTCATCATTTTGTTTCTTTATTTGGGAAAGTTCTGATTCTGATGAGCAAGATTCTAAAATATCATGGATTTCTAATATTTCCATAAGTAATTCTGGATCATTGTTGATATTTAATGAATCAATTGTTAGATCGATTCCTTTTTGTTGAAGTAAATATTGGGCTCTTAGTAATGGGGATTTTAACGTTTCATATGCCTTGTTTAATAATGTTGGATCAATGATGGATTCAGTTGAAGAAGTTTTGGTGTTAATTATACTATTCCTATCGGGATGATGCTGACTTTGTAATTGACGGTATTCTTTTCTCAAAGATTTGAGATCAACGTTGAAAGAGTTTGGTTTCACTGATTTGGGAAAGAATTGAAAGAAGTTTACTTTGGTTGAATATCTTCTGAGTATCATCATTTTTTATTTGTTTATATATATATATATAATTGTTTTATATGGTACAAAAGTCTGGGGTGGATTCGTTGTTTTTTTACTTGCCCTTTGATAGAGACAAAAAAAAACACCAATAATAAATAGAAAAAAAAGCCCTGTTAATAACTAATTAAATGAATCATTATAAATGTTTTGAACTAATATTAAAGTCTCTAAGATGGACCTTTCTAAAAAATTGGTTATTTCAAGACCTTTATACTTAAGAGATTCCGAATGTGGATATTGTCATGGTGAGAAATCATTGAAGGATTCCACTTATTTGAAAAGTTGGTTAGAACATGGATTTAAAAAGAATCATATAACAATAGGATTTCAACTAACAAATTGTACTGTTGAACAATATGAGAATTTAATGAATAAAAATTTTAGAAGATCAGGGACATTTCTTTATAGAGCAGATAATTTAAGGAATTGTTGTTTTTATTATACGATAAGGACGAATTTAACCAAATTTCATATAAATAAAGAATTAAGACATGATTTGAACAAATTTAATAGACAATTGGGGGTAATTAGAACTAAGAATAATGATAAATTTGAAATTTGGGATGAAATTGTTAAATTTGAACGGAATGATGAGTTTAAATTCAAGTTTGAAACAGGGTATAGTTTTATTAAATATGAATTGTTTAAAAAATATCAAGCCAATATTCATAATGATCATAAGAATTCTGTTAAATCATTTAAAAGATTTTTAATTGAGAACCCTTTCCCAGAGGCGGGTGGTGCAATAATTGATGATTGGGAATTGAAACAATATGGTGCTATTCAACTATGTTATTATTATAAAGAGAAGTTAATTGCAGTTGATTTTTTGGATGTTTTACCAACTGGTGTATCATCAATATATTTCATTTATGATGATAATTATAAACATCTTTCATTGGGTAAAATCTCAATTTTATTTGAAATGTTGGTTATAAAGAGACTTAAATTGGATTATCTTTATCTTGGGTATTATATTGATGATTGTACAAAGATGGTTTATAAGGGGAAATTTGGCGGTGAATTATTGAATCCAATGACATTTGAATGGGAATCAATCAAAGATATTGATAAGATTCATGATTCAATTGAAGCAAAATATGGATATGATCAATTGAATACAATTGAAGAAGAGATTAGATTAATTGACAAAGAAGGTTTGAAATATATAACTCAGTTTATTCTTGGGGAAGATGATAATGATGATGATCATATTTATGAAATCCCATTGATAATACTCAACAGTACACCTATTAAACAAATATTAAAATCAAAAGAATCATTGATGATCAATGTCTTAATCTTTAACGAACTTGAAAGGGTTGCATATGAAGGATTACGTCCAAAGTTCCGTAAAATCGTATTGGATCTACTGAGAATTGTTGGTGATGATTTACGGGAACAACTAGTGTTGGCACTTTGATTTTGACAATTATCTAATTATCCAATTTTCCATATAAAGTAAATCTATTAAATATGTACTAATAATGTTAAGTTGAATATACGGTCACGTGTATGGTCACGTGAGTTGAGTGTTTAAATGTGTATCCATCTCACTGCTGCCCCTACCAAGTAAAGATATCGCGTGACCAATTTTAATTTTTTTGTCCGTTTTATGGCATTTTTGGGTGTAGTTTCTTACCCGGCCTTTATTTTCATAATTAACCGCCAACCTTTTTCTCTTTTTGATCTTCCCCCTTTTTTTCTTTATTTGCTGGCTGATTTTTTGCCTGATTTTTGGCTGATTTTTGGCTCTGGTTTAATCTCCCCACAAAATGACGCAACGGAGAAAAAGATAAACATGGAAACCAAAAGAAACCAAAAAGAAACAAAGCTGACTCACTGTGGGAATTGTATAAAAGCTGGTGAAATTCCCTGTTTCTCTGTGGTTATGTGAGTAATTGGTTATTACAAGTAATACTTGTTTTACACTACTACTACCACCAATACACACTACACACTACACACTACACACTACAACTCACCATGACCAGAACTCACAAATGGACTATCCACGAATCAAAAGCTGAACCACACTCGTTCACCCATAACTCTTCCTTTTATTTCAATTCTAACCACAAGTTTGGGTCGAAGAAGAATGGTGCTGGTAAGAACAATTGGGGCGTTGCCGGTGATGAATTGAACGATGTCATTGAAGATTTAAACACATCGTATGATAAAGTCCAATATAGAAGAGGTTCAAATGCTGCTGAGAATGAATTGAATTTCAAAAAAGTTCAAGAAAACGTCATTTGAGATCACAGCCCCCGAGAGAGAGAGAGCCTTTGTTTTTTGTTTTTTTTGCATGATTTGCATGATGAATTATGATTGATGATATTTTGCTACACTTTAGACTTTCAAGGTCATGTGTGTTGTATATGAGAGAAACTTACGAAGGGATGATTTTATAACGTTTATAACGAAAAAAAAATATAAAGAAGAATGAACCAGAAAAGAAATAAACATTTTAAATTGTAGAAGTTAATTTTGTTTTCAATGAGTATACAATATCACTTCATATCGGCCTCAATTATTGATTTACTCTCTTTTCTTAACTGTCTTTCCTTGTATAACTCTAAATTATTATGAACTCGCCCTTTTATACCATTTTTCAAATATGAGAATTCATTATCATAATCATCAATCTTCAACACTTTAGAATCATATTTGAATCTATCATCAACACCAATAATGATCCCATCAACGTATTTACATTGTAAGATACATAATGACCTCTGTAATAAATTCATAACTGTATCATTACTGGTTAATAAAGAAACTATCAATTCCCTTTCTTTATAATCATCTTTGATTTGTCTAAGGGCATGTATATGAAATGGATTGAATAAATCAAATAACCCTTCAACATAAATTTTATCATTGATTTCACGGTTTTTTTGTAAAACTTTTAATTCACCATTTTGCCAAAAGTAAACATTATTATAAGGAGTCTTCCCATCAACATCAGTTGCAAATTTCAAAATAAGATCCAAATGATCTAAAATATCTTGTTCTTTCAAAGGATCACCATATATCAACCGATTGATTAAATCAGTCGTACTAATCCCATCAGTCCTCTTCACGATCTTTAAACGACCAACATTGTTGATTATACCATAACAATCATTCCCTTCAGAATCAGTGGTTATATCATCGCCATGAATGGCATAAAAACAACCATATTGATCCATTAATTTAGGATCGGTCACATAGGGTACCGAGGTGATACATTTTGTACTCCATTTATTGGCCCTTATCGTTTCAAGACGTTCAAGTTGAGTCATAACTGTCGGGCCTTTGTTTAATAAGATCTCTTCATCAGAATGGATTCCTATGTATAGTTCATCACCATGTTGTTTTGCTTGTAAGATGGCATTGGCATGTCCATGATGGAAGAAATCAAAACAACCATCAATCCAGATTCTATCTTTGAGAAGGGTCATTTTATTTTTTGAATGTTTGAATCTTTGAATGTTGTCGGTTGTCAGTTGGTGGTTGATTCATGTTTTTTTATGTTTTACATGAGATGATCAATGTTTGTTTTCCCTTTTTTCAATATCTGACATGAAACCATAAGAACAACGTGTTAAACAGGAAACAGAAACAGAAAATAAAAAAAAAACACAGATGAAATTTTACAGGAAAGGAAGTAATTACTTGAAAGTTGGACATTCCTATCACTGTGATGATCATTCAGAAGATCAATTCATAATCGCAGCTCAACCAGCATTAAACATTGTTTATAATTGTGATTCACAATTCAACCACTTCTTAATCGATTCCATTACAAGATCAAATGTAACCCCTTTAGACCCTTGACTCAAACGATAATGATTATATATATATACTAACTGAAATATCCCTTCAAAGTTCTGGGAAGGACTACACTACAAAGTAATTTCCACCTCCAAATCATCATTAGGCTTCTCAATCACCTTAAGAGATGAGTTATTCACCAATGAGATCATCAATAAACTAAACACTTCGAACTATTTAATGCCATCACCGTTGCGTTCCTTCTATTCTTTACACATCGAATTGGGCATCGACTCCTTGACTTCGGATATGATTGATTTGTTGAATTATACACATTTGGGATTCTTGATACAATTATCATTAAAATTCCCCTTGGTATTCAATTTCCAAACTCGATATAAATTCTTTGTGAATTTTGAAAATTTTGTCAATTTATCCTTTTCTCTCTTGGAAAATTCAAGATTATTGTTGAAATTCCTTAGAATAATTGCTAATGATAACGATTTGATGATTCATTTTAATTTACAATCTAAGGATCTTTCAAAAAAATTGAAAAATAACCAAAATTTAGGAAACTTATCAATGTTCTTTTTTTAATTCTAAGCTGATTTAAGCTTGAACTTCAACGCTTCAAGGTCTTTTATTGATGAATTCAAGTCTTTTATCCAATAGTTAAAGCTAATTGAACTGGCTGTTGCAAGCAAGGGTAAAGTGTATACTATGTTTATCCACTCAGTGTTCCATATGTTATAAGCGATGGGCAACCCGATCACGATATTTAGAGCATTAAAAATCCTTAAATCCAGATAATTAATGATATAATAATCATATCGAAGGGTCAAGATGGATATTGTTAGTTCAATAACACTGATGAAATTTAAATAACGGTTATTTTTGATCTTTGGTGAATGAAGTATTAAAAAGATGAAGATGATGTAAATGATTGTGAGAATATTTATAAAGAACCTATCATTGGAAATGTTCGATTCACTGAAAAATTTGATGATTTCTTCCTGATCTTCCTCTGACGGATGTCTCTGTTCCAGTTCTTGAATCTTTCGATCAATTGAGCGTTTCATTATTAATATTTCTGTTCGTTATTAACTTTTGTTTTTACATTTGATATAATGGGTGATAATTAAAATTGAAATTATTTTTAAATTTCAAAATAATTTGTTTTTTTCTTTGTTTTTGAGATCTGACACATTTTATTCATTTTAACCAATAACTAATTATGACACATGGAATCAACAGACTTCCCGTAAAGGAATCTATAAAACTCTCTTGCTCTACATTAGTTCCCAAACTGGACTTAGTTCCTAGGACTCCAACTATTTTCCTCCATGGATTCCTGGGTTCAAGAAAGGCTTTCATCTCTGCTGCCCGTCAACTCCAACGCAGTTTATCAATGCCATGTTTTGTACCTGATCTAAGAAACCATGGACACACCAAACCATGGGTTCACAATATGGACTATAATTCACAGGCTAATGATCTTAGACTCTTCATCAACGATCATGGGTTGAAAAGAGTGAATCTGGTTGGGTTTTCGATGGGTGCTAAGGTCACGTTGGATTATATCTTGAGAGAATTACATAAAAAGGACTCTGTACACGTTGAAAAATTGGTATTAATCGATAACGCTCCAGTTAATAAAGATATTGGTATGGAATTCAGACAATATGCCAAAGTTTTGAAAGAGATCAATGACCTTATCTTGTTAAAAAGATTCAATCCAAAGACATGGGAAGAGGATATTGCGGCTAAACTAAGACAACATAAATTATCAGAGAATTTGATACTCTATTTCCTTGCATTATTTGAGAAAAATCCTCTTACCCATCATTACCGAATGAAGGTCCCAACCCGTCTTTTAGAGGAAGAAATTTTGAAAATATTGGGTGAATTCATTGATTTTGGGGATGTGACAACAGATATCGAAACTTTATTCATTAAGGCTACTAATTCAGGGTTCATTGATGAAGATGGCTTGAAAATTATTAAAGACACATTTACGAATCATAAGATTATTGAGTATGATGCCTTTCATCAAAATCTATTGTCTGTACATCGTGTGGAGGTTACCAATCAAATTGAAAACTTCTTAGCGTAGTAGTAGTAGTAGTTGAGAGAACATGAATAAATTTAAGAATACATGATGCATACTTTATTAGATATTACACTCTATATTTATATACTATATGCTCTTGGTACATACTGCAATAATATCCATATTCAACTGACTCAATTGATCCTTTTGTAGGAAGTGGATACTCGGATATTCAACACTTTTCTTGTGTCAAAGTCTTTAACTAAGACCCAAAGGTGAGATCTACATCATGATTAAGAGAAAATTTTTTTGACGTAATAGATACCTATAATTATTAAACTTAAAAGAAAAGAACAATATATAAAGATTAGTAGAGGTTAAGCACTCTTCACGCTATTCAAAATATTAAGTGTTGGAAAGTATCAACCGGAAAGCGTGGTTTTTGCTAAAAACGCATTTCCAAGATTCTTCTTTTTTTCTGAAGTTTAATAAATTTCTTTAATTCTCAATTAGGAAATAACCTAAACCTGTTTCTATAGGGGGGAACTATCAGATATGAGGACAAAGTAAATCTATAAAGTAAATATAAAATCAATTGAATATGCAATATTATATAAGGATATAGTTAGTTATAGAACATTGATACTCTTCACATTGATAAAAGTTTTCTAGTTTTAAAATGGATGGTTTTGGACAATTGTTTTTTGTTGTCGGGATGTACATTTGGTTCTGTCTGGGTGTATATTTTGGTCCTCCTGTCTTTTGTGACGGGGTGGGTTGGGTTGTAGCGGTGAGTTCCTTCGATTTCCTCCTAAGTCCTGAGGGAGCCGCAGGAAATTGCAGTAGGAAGCTTGAGAATAGGCAGTAAGTAAGTACATGAGAGCGGTCAGAGGGTAGACTGAGTGCGATGCGTTCCTAAGCCTTTGTAATCGCACATGACATTGACGGGAAGGATTGGTTAAAATCAAAAACGTAACTTCTTGTGAAGTGTTTTGAGATCTACAACCCGCTACTAAATTAGAATCTTAGATATCTAACACTTTTTTTTTGATTAGCTATTTATAGCATAGGTAAAAGACAATGGGTATATAAACTAACGCCTGCATACCCGCTGAGAATGACAGTTAAGAAGCCTTCAATTTTTTGGATCTTCATTATGAAAAAAAAACACATAACATAAACAACAACAATACATGAAACACAAGGTGGAAAAGATCCTAAAAATCGGCATAAAAACAATGAAATAACAATAAAGAAGAAACAAACACCCTCACGCAAAAGGAACACCCCCCTTTGGAAGTTATGAAACTCTTTCTAGTTCTTCCGTTTTTTTTTCGGGTGTATAATTTAAAACAAGTAAATCAAAATTGGGTAACCCATAAGTTTCCTTACCAGGCAAAAAATATCTGGGGAAATTTGGATATTTCAAAACGGATATAAAGATATGAAAATTAATTCTTCGATTAAACCCAGCCTAATGAGTTTTGAGTAGCAACAGGTTTAGAAATCCTTGGGATGAATGAGTCAACTTGTGACATCTCTGAAGTCTGCGAAGTAAGTGATGGGAGGCGAACACCAGCACCATAAGCAGCATTACTCAATGACTCCATTGATGTGTTCTCAGACACTGGTAGGATTGATGTAGCAGCGCTCTCTAATCTGATTCTCTTTCGGATAATAAAGTATCTTACGCCAAGGACCATTAATGAAACATAAGCAACTGCACCTACAGCCGAACCAACAGTGACGCCAGCTAGCTTACCCGTTCCAGTGGCTGTATTCGTACTAGTAACTTGTGAATACTCCATTGAACCTGAGTCTGGGTTAATACCATCACCAGATGAACTTGAAGATGCGTCCGATGAAGAAGATGAGTCTGATGATGAATCTAATTTGTTCAATAAACCAGTTATTGGAATTGATGAATCAATCAATTGGGAAAATGCGTTAAGAGTGGCATCAGTGTTTTGATAAATCTGAGATGATTGATTCAGGATCAATTTTTGTAAGTTGTCAACATCAGTTTTAGGAAAGTAAACTTCAGCAACAGTAATAATATAATCAACAGTACTTGAAGTGAATGGAACTAACTGAGCAGTCGAAATATTAGAGTTCAAATAATCAAATGGAAATTGTAAGACTTCCGGTAAATATTCGAATATTTGAGCTGATGAATAAGGATTCTTAACGACAAACGGATAGTTTAATGATTTTTTCAAACCAATCGTTATCAAAACATAATCTTTTGGCATTTCTTGGGCTTGATTTGGGGTAATTGCTTGCGGCAAAGATGACGTTGGAACAGCTGAGTAAGTAGAAGCAGTTCCACCAGATTGAGTGGACGTTGGGGCAACAATCAATGAAGTTGGTAGCCAGTTACTTGTAGCAGTAGTAGATGGTCCCACTGGTGATTGCGGAGAAGGAGCAATACTTGAAGCCTGATCAACACTAGAAATTGGCTGTTGTGGACCAATCAAAGTTGAAGTAGATAAAGCAGGCACTGAGCTTGTGAACCCTGGTCCTTGAGCACTGCTTGTTTCAGTTGGTTCATCAGTAGCTGAAGAAGTTTGAGCAATGACTTGCGCCGCAGATGTTTCGGCAGTACTGCTTGAGGAAATTGGGATCTCATCTGAGGATACAACTGGAGCTGGCTCAATAGATGAAGATGGCTCAACCACTGGGGTTACAGATGATGTCTCCGCAGTAGTTGAGTCAACAAATGAAGATGCCGATGTCACAGCCCCAGTCGTAGAAGGGGTTTCAATAGGGGTGATATCTGAGCTAGCGAGAGCTGAAGATGGGACAGGAGCAACGATGGAAGAAGACAGGACGGTTGGCTCTACTGGAACAGCTGAAGAAGTTGATAAAGTATCCAAGAGGCTTGAGGATACCAACTCTGACGTCGATGGTTCAATTGGCAAAATAGCAATTGAGGAAGATGAAGCATCAGGAGTAAATGTTAAAGAGTCAGTTGGTGTGGTGACTGGGACAATAGTTGATGACAAAGGATTCACTGGAACTACCGATGATGACTCAATAGGAGGAACAGGGATCGATGTGGAAGGGACGACAGGAGTGATTGATGATGATTCAACTGGAGCTGTGGATAGAACAACAGAAGATGGAGTGATACTTCTATCATCAGTAGGTAAAGAGGATGATGTTGGAGCAACAACTGGAGTCGTAATGATTGATGATGAAACGGCAGGGGTTTCAGTTGTAACAACGAATGATGAAGCAATAGCTGTATCAGAGGTTGGAGCTGCAGTGACTGTGACATCAGTACCAGCAGTTGGTAAAGAGGATGAGGTTGGTGCAACAACTGGAGTCGTAATGATTGATGATGAAACAGTAGGAGTATCAGTTGTAAAAACTGATGAAGAAGCAACAGGTATTTCAGAAATTGGAACAGTGACAGCTGATTTTGGACTAGCAGTAGCTGTGACATCAACATCAGTTGGTGCCGATGATGCTGGGGAAGAATCAGCCGTAACGATTGATGATGAAACAGTAGTTGAGCCTTCAGTTATAGCAGAAGTTGAACTCGAACTTGAGCTGGAGAAAAACGAGGTATCAGCACTTGAAGGTTGAACAATTTGAGTTACAGAGCTTGAAGTTACACCAGCAGAAGTCGCAGAGGTAGTGACTAAACCTTGCACTGAAGCAACTGCAGAGCTTTGAGGTGTTTCTGTGGTAGTGAAAGAAGCAGCTGAATAGGAGGAGGCAACACCCTCATCACTTTTCGCGAGCGTTGAAACTGGTGTGATGTCGGAAGGTTGGGTTGTCTGTATAGCGGACGAAGTATGAGCAGTAGGAGCAGCAGTAGTAGGTTGTTGAGCGGTCTCTGTACTTGTGGTGCTAGGATTGGCAGCAGTAGCAGTAGCAGTAGCAGTAGCACTAGTACTTGGCTGGCCATCAGTAGGGAACGATTCCCCTGCCGTTTGAGCTAATGACGTAGTATATGGATCCACAGGACTAGCACTGAATAGAGAGCTAGTTGATGTTGGTTCAAAATACACTGATGAACTTTCTGAGGCAGTAGTGGTTCCAGCATTATGACTATCAAATAAGCTATCAAATAGACTTTGAGCGAAGGCACTTTCAGTGGCCCCACCAGGAACATCTAAAAGTGTAGTTGAGGATGGGGTCACATCCGAGGTACTTGATGAAGTAACATTACTTGGGAATTTAACACCAAAAACGTTGAAATTCAACGGAGCAGCCTGAACAACTTGTGCCACTAATAACAAAGTTGCGTATTTCATGATACTTGATGGAATATGGTCTCAAGTAAATAAAATGGCTTCTTCTTCACTGTCTCTGTCTTTGGCCGCTTTTTTAAAGATATGTGATGAATAAACGTGGAATCTGGCAACCTGATAAAATTAACAGAAAGGGTTGGTAAGCACGATTGTAACGAACAAGAGCTGTAAAATGAAGGACTGGAGTTGGATATCTCAATGTGTTACACGTAAGTTACTTTTTTGGTCTAGGGTATAATATAATCCAAACGGTGTGCTTTTAATAATTGGAAACAACTCCCTTTTGTTGTTTCAAAGACTTGTCAATAAGAATGAGAAGCGAAGGAATTCCAAGTGAATGACGCAGGGTATAGCAATGTCCGAAGATTACTTGTGACGGGGGTCCAAGCTTGAATGTGTTAGAAAGAGCGAGTGGTGGGAGGATTGGGCGTGAAGGAGGGAAGATTTATTGTTTACGTTTTTACTGTTGTGTGAGTTTTCAGTTCTTTTTTTTCTTTGCCCTTTTTCATGAGGTGCGAAAAGAAAATAACATTAAAATCTCAAAAAATTCAACCAAATCGGGGAATATTCCTGTTTCAGAATGATCCGCAGTTGGGAAAAATACTGCAGAAGAATATGAGATTTGAAAATGTGCGAAAATTACAGAAAAGCGCGTTCTGATCGACAGATTCAGGAACTTTTCACAAACGCGGTACCAGGGCCAAGTTGTCCATTAAACAATTCAAAATCGAGAAATCCAATAGCAAATATACCTTTCCCTTTATAAACTGGGGGCGAATGGTTTTGGATTTGCCAGGTGCGTAAGCGTGTATCGGTAGATATTTACCTGCTCCTGTTGAAGATAGATCTTGATTTTTGAAGAGGCGAATTTTGGTTTGTACACGAATGATCGGCAATCTGCAGTCATTGCGGTACCCAAACGTCTTTTATTACTGAGGAACGTCATTCTTGAATGCGATTTCTGAACATTCTTGAACCTTGAATATCCCAGAAGAGGAACTAATGTTTCAGGATATTGCCAATTGTTGGTTCAAATTCAGCTATGTACTGAAAGTTACGCTTCATTTCTGGATTTACTTGCGATTTGCATTTCTTCAACTGCGAGGTACAAAGCTTGCAGTCGAACGGCGCTCTGCAAGGTGTACGAGTTCTGGCCAGATCCACACTAGGAACTTGGAATCACAGATCCGGAAGCGTGAAGATCGTCTGATGAGCTTTATAAATGGAGAAGAAACAGGAGGTTGGAGATGAAACTTGTAGCTAGTTGCTAGTAAATAGTGAACATTTGCCTGGAACATACCCCTTAATGGACTTGGTATATATCCCTGGAGAGTTCAATTCTTCCCGGTCGATATTTGATTACAGTGCAGAAGGACCTCTAAAATGAAGTCTTCAACTAACTTATCATGATGGAAATTTGTACATGGTTCGCAACTATTTGCCAGTGTTCATTCCACAGCTTTCGTAAATACTGTGATGAAGAAGGGAGGGATCGGATTTTGTAAGAAGACTAGGGCATTATGGTAATTTACTTTTCTTACAACCTTGTGGATCAGAACCACAAAATGTTTTTATTTCCTTGTTTCATAGAAGAATCCTCCAAATTATGGGAAGGAGCTCCGGTCTATCAAATGTACGTGCAATGATCGATGGCGAAAGTTTGAATTTGCAGAGGTAGTCGATTTTCAGGGAGAGTGATTCATTTCCAAATTGGGATTAGGATGTCAAATTTCACACGTGAAATAACCTGAACTTTAGAAAAGTGACGATAACGCGTCTTCGAATACAAATAAACAATCGTAACTAATCAAATTTTATTGTCCCTGATCAATAATAACTCGCCATATCTTGTCACCAATCTTGACAGCGTCTTCGTCAAAAGTTTCAGTCAACTCCTCAATCAGCGCGTCCTTGGATTTCGTATCCTTGATTATCATCAAAATATACTCCAGTAACTCATCTTCTTTCACTCCTAAAAATTCCTCAATGTAGCTTTCAATCTCGGGTTTGACTTTCTCCAGGACTTGATCCAGCTTTTCATCTGCAATTGGTAAACCACCTTCCTTAGGTATAATATCAGCTTCTGTGACCTCCGGGGCTTCTCCTTCTTCAAAATCTTCATCTTCTTGTTCATTATCCTCTTGCACAGCGACCAAGTTCACTTTAATTGGTATGTTGACGGTAGATGAGTGATCCTCCATTTGTTCATTCACTTCAGCTTCTTGGGCTTGCTTGGCTCTATCCTCCTCATCTCTTTGAGCCTCATAGAGTTTGTCCCTATTTGAAGGTTTGAATTTACCTTTTTCGTATTCTGATTTTAAAGATTTATCCAAGCGATCTTCATAAGAGCGATATCTTTCAAACAAGTCAAGCAGCTCTCGGTTTCGATGTGCCAACATCCTCACGCTTTCCACTCTGACAGCATAGCTCTCTAGCATATCACTGTTTTCTCTCTGTATCCTCAATTCTTCAAATCGCTCATCTGACATCTCGTCATCTTCTTCGTCTTCATCCTCTTCGTCTTCATCGATATCAAGTGATTCTCCATCCTTTCTGGATTTCTCAAATAATTTACGTAATTGCTGCTTAGATCTTTTAATCTCCTCCTGTGAGTCCTTCTCTCTTTTTCTTCTTTCATTTTCCAAGACTTTGAGCCTGAATTCTTTTATATCTTTCCTCAATTGAGGCAACTGATCTAATGGTAAACCCTTTAGTTCATTTTCGTCGATGACATAATCTAGTTCATCAATATGACCCTTCGAAGTCTTGTGACCGTATGACTGGATCAATGACTGAACCTTCTTGGCGATTTCAGCTTTGGTTGCGTCATCTAAAGACTGGGCACCTTCTTCATCTTTGCCCAATGTATCATCTAGAAATTCTCTAGTCTTTGGCTCAGCACTGACTCTCAGAGAACCCTCGAGGTAATCGAACCTATCAAGTTGGAGGAGATGTCTAAGCTTTTGAGAGCTCTTGCTGAGGTCTTCAGTATCAAGAACTCTCAAAAATACCACCTTCTCCTCCACATCATCTAGAAGAGTCCATTTAATCTTCACATCATCACCAGTAAAAACAAGTAATATCTGCTCAATGACTTCTGCATTCAAATCATTGAATCCAGTTATACTAATATCGAATAATTCTTCAACTAAGTTACGTGGGCTGAACTCCTTGACCTCCACAAAATGCTTTAATTCGTATGACTTTCTAGCACTACTAGCACCATCGCCCGACGAGCTTTTCTTGCTTTTTGAGTCATCATTATTAGGAAATCCGCTCGCAATACTATTTAGGGTCCTTTTTTGAACGTACTGGGCCTTTTCTTTGTAAATGGGGACCGACGCAAACTTATTTGGAAGGGCTTCTGATTCATTGATGTTATCGTATTTGAGTGGGATTGAAAAAATTGATTTTTTTGAGTTTTCGGGCAGTACTGAGACTGTTGTGATATTATCTGTTGTATGTGTCAGTATTCCAGTGCTATAAGCTTCATGTTTGAGCACCACTTACTCTTAAACATCCCTCTACAGTCTCTTTTCCAGGCCTATTGTTTACTGAGGGTTGACCTTTTGAATTTTGACTGAAAAACTCAAATGTACATGGTGTTAGGATGCACGACATATTGTCACCTGTAGGCTAACACCCGGTATTCATTGAGATATTAGGTTCTACCACGTAATAATGTTTCAATTCCAATAAGCATAAGGGAAAAGTGGATCTTCTTTAATTCTATTATTCGTCCTTGCCCTCTCTAAAGAGCCCTTAAATGGTGTTTCTTGATGTTCTCACGATGTTCCAGAACGCGAATGGGAATCCGCTCGCGAAATGCTCTTTCAACCCAGAAATCATCAGAAACAAACAAGAGCTCTAATCATTCCGGAGAGGTGACACTGGCGGTACTCAAACAATATTAGTTATTCCGGAGATGACTAGCAAAGACACCGGTACTGCTTTAGAAGTTGAAGTCTTGGAAGGCGATGCAATCAAATCCAAAGAGTTGACAAAGATTGAAGACATCTCGGGAAACAATGAAATACCCAACGACAGTGAACAACATATAGACGATGATGATGACTTTGGAGCCTTCTCGGATGCCTCATTTGATGATTTTGAGGAGTCTCCTCTTGCTAAAGATAACTCTAATGCAACGACATCTTTGAGCACAGAATCGAGGTTTCCACAATCACTCTTCGATGATAGAGAACAATTGAAATTGAAACTAGAAGAACTTGCAAACATAGCATTCCCTGTCCAGCCCCAAGTATACTTGCCTCAAGAAAACCCAAGTATATTGAACGAGCGCTCACAGCAGTTGTTACAAAGGCTGATTGGTCTTCTATATTTGAAGCCTTATAACTGGCAAAGATCATCCTTAAGAAAGAAACTATTAATTACATTGGGTCTTCCCGATCAACTAGAAACAGTTAAGAAGAATAGATTTAACACTTTCAATGCTGATGACTATTTGGTCAAGCCATTAAGCGACTTAAGTATTAGTGATGAAGAGAGACAAGATTTGATGCAGAATACTGATAGTATCCTTGAATCTTACCTCATTAAATTAAAAAATGATGAGCAATTACAGCATTCCACTGACGACGAACTCGATGTGATTCTGAAGAGATATGACCAGGAACTGAACAAAGTGGAGTCGCTGCTAAGTATATGGGAATGCGAAAAGACTAAATTGGAAGAAGATAACGCAACTTTCGAAAGTGTCGTAGAGAACTTAGTTGGTCATACTCAGAGATTAAGACGTGAAGAAACGCTGAAGTCACTAAAGAAAGAGAAAGACAAGTCAAAACGGTTCAATATATTCAGAAAAAAGAAATAAATGACCACTGAAATGTTTGTTGAACTCAACTATAAGCAGAAACGAATGACGGATACCTATATGTAGGCCTTCATGTATTATCGTAAGCTCCATCCCAAGAATAATTAAAATAAAACACAACGTAAAAAAAGCATCAAAACCAACTTAACAACACCCTTTTCCGAGGTACTAATTAGCAAATCCATAGATACTCGATCCTGGAGTATGATTTGCCTGTTGCTGTTGCAGCTGTTGTTCCCCTTGCTGGATTGGAACTTGCTGTTGTAGAGTTCCTGCATTTGAGTCAGGTATAGGCTGCTGGTCAAGGTAAGTATTCAACGAAGCAAGATTCTGAATTGAGATGGAGTTGTTGAAGGATTGGAAGTCGAATTCCGGCAAGTTTAAATTGAATTCATTAGGATTGAACCCATCTGATGTCCCATCCTCTGATTGTGGGTCCTTTTGTTGACTGATTGGAAAGAACTGTGATGGATCAAAGTCATTGCCGTTACTGTATGGAAGAGTATTGGTGAACAAGTACAGATCAGGGAACTCTAAAACTTCCTGTTCTGGTACAACAGCTGGCGGAGGTTGGAAACCTAGGGCACTTGGCGGGCGTTGATTTATTGGGGTCTGAACTTGTGGGATGGAAGCTTGTGGGGTTGGAGTTTGGCCAATAAAGAAATCTGGTTGTCTCGATACATTAGGATTTGGTTGAGGGGCCCCATCTCTGCTGTAGCCCTCTTGAAACCGTTGAGTGGAAACATGTTGCGAGATATTTGAATCTGGGTGCTCGGGTGGCGCGGGCGTAGCTGAGGTTGTAGGTGGAATAGATTCATTCTTTTTTGCTAACATATTCACCAATCTTTCTCTAGATTTGGGATCCCTAGCAAATTTGTCTATTGAGTGATGGATCAAAATTGAAATTAGATAATTTTCACCCATCTTTTTCAACGCTTCAAAGCAAATGTTATAACCAATACGAGCACTCTTAGCAATGCCAGCATTCTTGGAATCCATGTGGCAAAGGAAAGTAATTGATGCTGAAAATAACACAGGAATGATCAAAGCATGACAATATCTGATATCACCAGATTTGAGCAGCTTGGACGCTATATCAGCGATAATTCTAGAGGCTCTAAACACAATACCTTCAGAAGGATATTGTTTACCATTAAGAAATGCAACTTTCACCATGTTGGATCTGTGTACCAAACAAACAGCAGAATAATAATACAAATTCAACATGTTCACCGATAACGGAAGATGATGCTGAGGGGAATACTGAAGTGATGGGGATAAACTATTCCTCCATCTACTCATCATGTCGAAATGAGTCACAGCTAAATTATCACGGGGTCTCGTCTTCTCAGCACGAATACTATATTGCTCTTGTAGTACAATTGACATAATCTCTGATAGCCTAATCATTTGGACAAAAGCCTCTGCATCTTCTCTCGACAAATCCGACGGTAGATCATCTAACTTCAACATAGGCACATCACAATCCTCTAACTGGATCACTTTTGGCCTACCAAAAGCGACAGACGATGATATATCTTTAATGTATAACTGCCACCATAAGATTCTTGATAACCTTATCTTCTGTGGCGATAGGACCGATCCTTTCATATCTCTGTGAAAACCGTAGCCTTGGGCAACACCGGTTGCGACTCTCACCCAGTAAAATGAATTCCCAAGAATGTCATCAATACCTTCCCAGAACCTTGTGAATAAAATTAATGATTGAACAACTGAAATAGGATCGTTCTCATAATTAGCATCAAATAAGGCCTTTGCCCGTTGATAAAATGTACAACTTGCTAGATAATTCGACCCGTTCGAGTCGAACAAAGCCTCATTGGTGGATATTCTCGAAGCAGCTAGAAATACCGACTGTAACAGTAGCAAAGATAAACTGCCATCTTCATACTGTCTGAGAAACTCTTCTTTGTCGATGATAGGCTCCACAGGGTAAATGTGCTTGAAATACGTTTTAATCAACTCATCAGACAATGCCTTGTCCGGTAGATGGAAAGCACCACGCAATCTCAGTATCTCCATCTGAACCGTGTCAAGACTAACTCTTGTCTTACTGATTGTATCCTTTAGAGAAGGTGGGATCCAATCATCCATTGATAGATGGGATGAGTTGGAGTTAGCATTATTCTTCTGGGCATCTGTCAACAAAGAAGCGGTAGCAGCTGACCCAATAAAAGATATTGAGTTTGAATTTCTCTTGAACAAGTTGTGTGTATCGATCCTTGCACTTCTGGCACTGATAGCAGCTAGTGGCTCATTCTTTCTCTTAACTGCCGTTGTGGCCACTGCCGCCGCTGCGGTTGTTATTGTGGTTGTTGATGTTGCTGAGCTCCCGTCAGCGCCTTGAGCAGCCCCATCCTTTTTCTTCTTTGCGTTCTTTCTCTCCTTAGGCTCTGGAAATCTACATTCACAACCAAATGTCAGACAGTTGGTGCACGGGATATGAATGGTAGCGTCACATCTGACTTTTCGACTGTGACAAACCTCACACGCACGCGACGATCTGTTTCTCTTGAACTTTACCGAATACTTCTTCTCTGGGGCATTTGATTTAGGATTAGAATCCGTGCTCGCACTACTATTGGTTACTATGGGTACGCTGGAGACTTCTTCGGATTCCTCTTTCATTGTATCTTGTGATTTGAAATGATCAGCTGTCTCGGTATCCCTGCACTTATTACCGTTTCTGATCTAACTGAAGGATCTTTGTTTTCTTTGTACCGAGAAGACAGGTTCATTATTAATTGACGTGCCGCCCCCAGAACAACACCCGAACACCGAAGTATTTTAATTAGATAATAGGGCATCACAGAGTTTCCAATTCTTTACACACAAAGATTCACCAAAATGCCTGTTACGTGGAAGGAAATAACAGCATGCAGTGCCACACTCATAGCTATTGTGTGGACCTTCAAACTGCTCAAGGAAGAGGAACTGTCTGATCTTCCAAAGCCTGCAATTGGAGTCGAGGGCCTCATTGGGAACACACCTATGATGAAAATTAAATCATTGTCCAAGATCACAGGGAACAACGTTTATGCAAAACTTGAGTATATGAACCCAGGTGGATCAGCGAAGGATCGTGTTGCATTGGCTATTATCAGAGATAAAGAAGACCAAGGTCTCATAAAACAGGGTGACGTGATAATTGAAGGCACATCAGGTTCCACAGGTATCTCCATTGGAACTGTTGCAAACTCATTAGGTTACAAAGCTGAGATACACCTCCCTGATGATACGTCACCTGATAAGCTTGCATTATTCGGGACGCTGGGAGTTGACATACAGAAGGTTAAACCTGCCTCTATAGTGGATCCGTCACAATATGTTAACTCTGCTAAGAATGCTGCCAAAAGAGTGAATGAATCAGAATTCGACCGTAATGCTATATTTGCTGATCAATTTGAAAATGAGAGCAATTGGAGAGTTCATTATAACACAACTGGTCCAGAGATATATAGACAGTTGAAGGGTAAAGTTGATTATTTCATCGCAGGTTGCGGTACAGGTGGCACCATCGCTGGTGTTTCCAAATACTTAAAGAGTAAACTGTCTGATAACTTCACAAGTATACTGGCTGATCCACAAGGTAGCGGGTTTTACAACAGAGTAAAATATGGCGTGATGTACACTAATGAAGAGAAAGAAGGCACAAGAAGAAGACATCAGGTTGATACTATTGTGGAGGGTATTGGTTTGAATAGAGTGACTCAAAATTTTAGCATAGGCGAAGATTACATCGATGATGCTATCAAGGTCACAGATGGTCAAGCTGTGAAAATGGCCAAGTTTCTCAGTGTCAACGATGGGTTGTTTATTGGGTCATCAACTGCTATCAATGCTGTTGCTGTCTTAAAGCTTTGGAAACAAAGCAATATAAAGGATAAAAACATTGTGATAATTGCCTGCGATTCTGGTTCAAGACATTTGAGTAAATTTTGGAAAGAAGCTCTAAATGTTCCAAATGATGTCACCGCTGCTGAAATTCTGGCCTCATGATGCATTAATGGTGCCACTCAGCAGACCACTATCTATTGATATGACTACAGGGCCACCAGTTACTTTAT
The DNA here is from genome assembly GCA_030569295.1 of Taiozyma yuanshanica. NCBI lineage: Eukaryota > Fungi > Ascomycota > Saccharomycetes > Phaffomycetales > Wickerhamomycetaceae > Taiozyma > Taiozyma yuanshanica. The sequence continues at coordinate 1,076,603 of JAJMKP010000001.1, forward strand.
CAATCAATTTTATTGTATAATCATGGAATGAACATACCTGGTGGAATTATTCACGTGGATCTAGATCAGGGCGCTTCTGTAGTCTCTTTTTGATACCAGCAGCAGCGTTTTTCTCAAAAGTAGTGGAGTCTTTCAAGTCACGGCCAACATTATCGAGATCTTTGACCTTGTAAATACGAACCAACCAGTTTTCAGATGTAAAAACTTCTTCAACAACATTCAGTTCTGGAGATTCAGTGATAACTTGACCACGAACTCTATCAGTGGCTTGTCTTCCACCATACAAATCCGTGAATCTATAGTATGACATCTTGTACAACAAAGAGTTTTTCATAGCATCCGTGGCTTCGCTGTCCACTCTATACTCACCTTTATCAGTGAAGAAATCTCTTTCTCTAACTTCATCTGGCCAGATACCTTCAGCAATACGGATCATCCACAAATATTTGTTGATATCATCACCAGAGTAGCCTAGCAAGCCACCGAATATGATTAAAACATAATCGACATCATGTTGTCTCAAAATCTTGTAAGAAACTTCTTCTGAAGAGGCCATAGCTTTACCAACAGTGGCAATATGTGTGTTATTCCAGGTGTTGTTATCCACCAGGGTGGTACGGTCAGCCATACCACCGATTTGATAACCATAATCCCACCAAGCCATCACTTTAGCATCCTCATCTGTATTCATTCGTAACCAGTAGTACGCTTCTCTGTAATCATCAATCAAGTTCTGGCTGCCATCCGGGGCCCTTGAAGCCAAGACAACTGATGGTGATGAGTATGCGGTTGAAGTAACCCAGGTACAGTGATAGACGAATAAGTATAAGTAGAAACCAAAAGATGAGATAACAGCAAGTTTGGAGATCAAGTTATAAATAGAATTCTTGTTCTCTTTCACCTCTTTTCCCTCTTTACCGGATTGAAGATATTCAGAGAAGTCTAGATAGACATCAAAAACCTTTGAAACAGCAACAGCGGCAGCAACACAGATGATTGGAGTCAGGGTAAGCATCAAACGAACCATAACACCTGCGAAGTATGAACATAGAACACTGTATGTTATGACGAAGACATGTTCATTTTGTAGGTCTTGGAATAGTAAGTAGACACCAGCTGGGAATAACCAAATCAAGAACTGAGTATCGAAAAAGAAAGCTGGCCATGCAGTAGGTTGGTGCTCTGAGACCGACGCAATAATTGGAATGTGGATCTTAGCATAGTTAGTATCCCATAATGAGTAGAAACGACCAGTCCACGGAGCAATCAGACCAGCATAGGTCAAGACAACTAATCCGGTTATACCAATAACGATGATCAAAGCAATGGAGACAACCAAAACAGATTTGAACTGTTTACTTGGAACTTGAGAACGGATATATTCACCGAAGGCAACAATCTGAATTAAACCGAAGACACCTAGAGCGGCCATGTGGTCATTTGAACGAATTGGTAAGAAACCAACAAAAGGAATTTGCATTGAGGCAACAGTACCAATGGCATACCAGGTTGAATAAGCAGTGTATAATTTGTGATTGTAGCGACCCATTAGGATCAGGACAAAGACGTGTAATGGAATCAAATTGGTGATGAAAACGTAACCACCCCAAGCTGAAACCATGTAGAAATAGAAAACAGCAGCCCACGATGCCCAGAAAACAGAACCTTCTTTGGAAGCCTTAATCCAAAAGTAGAAAGCAGCCATTAATAAAGTGATTGCGATAGCTTCATTATCGTATGAACCAGCAACAGATCTTGAGATATAACCTGGAGCGATACCTATGAACGCAGCAGCTAACAACCCCGCTGAAGAATCTTTGATTTCTTTAGTGAATAAGTAAGTAAAGTAGGCAGTGACACCGGAGAAAGCTGGAGCTAACATGACACAAATGTTTCTAATGTCAATTGGTAAACCAATTTTTCTCAATGCATGCCAGATGGCACCGCTGGTTACCATCAAACCTGGGTATAGGGTTCCACCAGTAACTCTCCCTAGCGGATACCAAGTTCTGTCATCAAACCAATTCAAGAAGTCATAGAAGCTGTGAGTCACTAGAAACTTGGTAGCTCTGAAATTGAACCATGGATCGAACTCATGAATGATACTCTCAAATCTAATGACGGAAAACAAACGTGATGAAATAGCAGCACCTGCGATGGAGATCAAGATGATGGCCTTCAAAAAGAGCTTGACATTGTTCAAGGTAGTCTCTGAGAGGTATGTGGCAGACATCAGTGTAAGCAGGACTCTACTGTTGCTCAATTGGGCTGTTTCAGGTAGTCGCTTTCGGTCTACATAGCACTGCTCGACGCGTTGATAATTTAGAAATCAATAATTCGAGAATCGCTGTGGTGCTCGGGTGTGGCCGGAATATCTGTTCTCGTTATCTTCTCATCATGTGAATGTTTCTCCATTCCGACCAAATTACATAATTATTTTCCGCTTTCATGATCGGAGTCGTTTTATCAGCCAGCATGAATAAGTGAGTAAGAGGCAATTCGTTGCATTCAATCTGGGGTTTTTGAAAGGTATTGCAGGAATCATTAGCTTCAGTGATCCCCTCGAAGGCTCAGAGGAAACACTACCCACGTTCTACTCATCGCTTTTCACCCTTCAAAATGAATCAAGTTGAGAATTCTCACTATCGAAACGTCCCGCATGACTCGAGCGATAATGCTCTTCATGAAGTAGAGGAAAGAGCTCAAAGCAGATTTCAACGTGATGAAAAAACCAATGAATCTGAAGCAGTATTAGATCACGACCTCCCTGGAGAGATTACTTTCGCAAAAAGATCAATTCCAAAGCAGAGAACACAGTCAATCCAGTCAGTTCTGTCTAGTGTGTCACTAAAATCTTTAGCGCATAGTCATCAACTCAACAGTTCACAAAACAAGAAACCTTTCATCCCTCAGCAACAGAACTCGCAATCTCACTTCATAAATATTAAGACACATATCCAAGCACCAGCTACAGCAGCATCGTCAAAGAGAAGAGCTTCGTTTGAAATTGGGCAAAGGCTTCCTTTCAACAAAGAGGATGCTGTTGAGAGTGATGGCGACGTTGAAACTTCTGAAGAGCAGTCAAAGCTAACGGAGGATGCTCTTAGAAGGCTATCATCATTTTCTAAGTTCATACCAGCTAAGGTGGATCTGTCAATGTCATCTAAAAGTACTAGTAATCTAATTTCTGAAGTGAACCCATCAAAATCACATCCAAAGAACTCCTCGCAAACCGTTCCACATGAAAACGCAGACTCGAACTCACCGGAATTCAAAAGATATAATGGAATAATTAATAATGTCCATGGGGTCCCGATGAGACCATCCACCTCAACTCCTTCTCTGGCTAGAAGACCTTCAACCAATCCATCCTCTGCATCAAAAATTCGTGGAGAGCTTCCCAAACTATTATCAACAACTACATCATCGCAGAATTTGACCACAACTGCACCATACCATGGCTCAAGGCTAAATATACAACAATCATCGCTACCACAACAACGACAAGAGGAGCAGCTTTTACCATTCAAAACAAAACACAATGAGCAGATAGCCAATCAGGCGCAGGAAAACCCTCAAAGTGATCAACCCTCCCCAGATGGAAAACTAACTCCAACTCAATCAATTGCATCATCGCAAGATGAACGCCAGAATTCACCCAAATCTAATAATAAGGCAAACTTACAAACATTAAGTGACCCGAGAAGGCCAATGTATGTTCCTGCTGTACTTCGTCAAAGTTCTACCAACTTGAAACCTGAGGATATCAGACATATCAACGAGCTGAACTCTAAAAAGGGCAAAGGTCTTTTGACAGATGCCGCTTCGTCGATACGTTCCCAAACATCGCACTGGAAACTATCTTTAGGTGATTATAATTCGAACAGAACCTTTCCAACCAGAGCACATTGGCGCCGTGATACTTCAAGAGCATCGTGTGCATACTGCGACAAGGAGTTCACGTTCTTTGAAAGGAGACATCATTGCAGAAGATGCGGTGACATTTTCTGTGCAGAACACACGTCACATTTATTGAAACTTGGTTCTGATGCACAATTTACAATTGGCGGCTCTGGTGTTCTGTGCAAGGTCTGTGATGGCTGCTGCAAAGATTATGAGCTGTTTGTCAAGAGGAAATTTGGGGAATCGAGCAACGTTACTGGCAAGAAAGAGACTATCAGCGGCCCATCTGACAGAAAGAAATCTTTGGCTGAAAATTCAACACAGGGAAACATTGCAGTTCCTGCAGACTGGAGCTGGAGTTCTTTCTAAGAGAAACAAAAACATAAATATACTCCTGATTGATTTAAAGATATGATTATGATAAATATTTAATTCTACACATCAGAAATTATTCGTAGGAAAGCAATTTGCGTTTGAAAAACAGAACTATCATAAAAGGTCAGTATGTTCTTGATGCCAGGGAATTCAATTGTCAGCTTGTGTCTCTTCAAGATGTCTTCTTTCTCTCAAGGCATCGACAACTCTATTCTTGACACCAGTGGAGTATTCTTCATGTTGACTGACGCTGTCCAAAGAGGTATCAGATGTATCACTTTCGTTATCGGAAGAGGCGAAAATCGAGGCATTCGAATAGGTTTCTGAGTCAGATTCAGAATGCTCAACAGCGATATTGGACGTTTCAGTAACAGTGGCAGTAGCAGCAGCAGCGGCAGCAGCAGCAGCTCTTGCTCGTTGCAGTTTTCTCTTTTCACGTCGTCTTTGTTTCAACTCTTCAGTCTTTCTATCTTCAGCAGCCTCATCAAAGTTTTGAACTGTTAAATGATCGAAATCAGGGAATAATTGAGGACCGAGAGTGTTTACTATCTCAACAATCTCTTCAGCCAATTCCTTCTTTGTTTCCTTCAAATCAAGTAAGACATTTGGCTTAACCAAAGAAAGATATAAAGGTCTAATAGATTTAGCAATATCGACACCAGTGTCACCAAAAACTAGCGCGGCATAAGTTACTGTGGCACCAGCAATATAAATGACCCAGAATAATAGAATTTTGTTGACATGACTGTCTCTGAAGTAATATAGCGCAACAATGGAATAGAAAGAATATAACAGTGGCGCTAGACCCATGCCAATTAAAATTTTCCAAGTGGCAACAACATCATTTGCCTTAATCTTCACTAAAGAGCCTGCTAATGCAGCTTTGGCCTTCTTTTGAGAATACCATTTCCCGACAACAAATACAGGTGTGAATAAAACAATACCAGGTAATGACAATAGAGTCAATGCCAGTAATTTCACAGTTCTTTGGATCAAAATACCAATATTTCTTAGGTAATTGACTTGAGCATGTTCGACTTCATGGTCAGGCAAGTGCAAGTTTCTCAAAGCAATGTTATATCGCAATATTTTCTCTTTGAGGCTTATAATTTCCGGTCTATCTTTGTAATGTTGATATGCGATAACTAATCTTCTGTTCATTTCGACAATCAATGGAATAGGTAGCTTCTTTCCACGGGTATACAGTCTTCTAGCAGCTTGAACGACCATTAATGTCTCATAATCTGGGCAAGTTACAGTCACAGCTCTTAGCCCCTGTTCAACGGTTTGCAATAACTCAGAGACAGCTTCCTTATGCGTAGCTGGGTCGGAATATTTAGCTACCAATTCCTTTGAGATTTCAATTGGATGGCCAAATTCGACAACAGCTCTCGATCTGAACTTGTGGGGGTGGAAATAGTTCATACCACATGGGACAATCTTAACATCACAGTCTTTGTTGTGTTCCATGGCACCTAAGGCCATAATAGCAACGCCAGCCTTCAATGGTAGCAAGTCAGTTCTATCATGAGATCCACCTTCTGGGAAGATACCGATTGATTCGCCATGCCCTAAATGAGCAAAGACTTTTTCATAAACGTCCTTCTGATCAATTCTGTCAGCAAGTTTATAAGGTGTACCTTTTTCCAAAATCTTGACAGCATTCTTCTTGAACTCCTTCTTTACCAGTAATTCAGTATCACTGATAATCTTGTAAACTTCGGCGTTACCTTGTGAATTAGGAAGTCCAATCAAACCTTTAACCATAGCGTCCTTGGTGAAGGTCGTACCTGTACCGATAACTTTCAAAGGGTTTGCGGCGTCTAGTTTGATAGTACCTGGATATGTCTTCAAGTAATCTTGAGGTCTCTTTACAGGAATTGACATGGATAACTTAGCCATTGTACCGATGCCAGCGACGTTCATGGACTTTGCGGCAATCAAAAATGAAACTCTTCTATTAGCTTCCTTTTTCACTTGGTTCAATAAGATACCTGGATCAACAAACTGATTGGCATGAGGAGCTGCGACAAAGATAATTGCACCTTTCTTAGGAATACGGAAGGCACCACGAGGTCTGATTTCTCTAAAGAAGCAGTCAAAGACCAGCGAAAGAATCCATAAGATGAAGTCGTAACCCAATTTGTTTATAAAGCTGGGCTCAACATAAGGGTCAGGAACTGGTTTATTGAGAGAATCTGACATTGAGTCCTCTTTGTCTCTGCTTGTGGACATAGATGACTGCTTATCGGCTTTGATATTGCGAAACCCATGAAAGTCCCCATTTGCTTTGTCTTGTGTGTTCAAGTAAAAATGTTGGATTTGATGATGAGCGCGAAAACTTCCTAAACGGGGTGATAAAAAAATGCGCTACTGGAATAATGTGGAGCAGGGCAGAGACTGAACTGCGTGTAGAACCCTAGCTATGCACATTTGATTCAGTAAAAATATAGCTACTGCTGGCTTCTTTGTGTATTAACAACTGCTGGTTGATCTGTCTTCATCAGATTGACCGTGGTTAATTGTAAGCGCTCGCGAAAGAATATCCAGTTTATACCCAAAGTCCCTATTGTTTATTGGGTGTGATAGCCGCTGAAAAGATGCTCCCGTAAGTAAGCACACCAGTTTCCATACTACACTACGTGGCGCTTTTTTTGTTAATTTACTTCTGCATCCACCTCCACGGTCAAGAACAGGTCACTCTGACAAATATCTCACCGGCAGTAGTCATCCCTGGACACACATCCATCTTAATTCTATAAAAGCTCTGTTTTTTTCTCTTTGTGCCTTCCTGGAGTTTTTACTTCTACATCCCACTCATGTTTCTAACAAAATGCTAACTTTGAGGTCAACCAAGCATTCGAAGACGCAAGAACTAATAACATTCATCACAACAGGGGACTTTGCTCACTAGGTTTCGACCAAGATTTTATGAGCTATCTTATGGGTAACTATTTCTTTCATATCTCCCTCTGAATATAGACAAGACGATATGGTCGGTTTTTACGACCGAGAATCTCCTAGGAGCTCTAAGTTCATTTATGCCTTTGGTGAAAGAATTGGAAGAGGAAAAGCGGCACTGCTATGGTCTGGGATGATGACTACCTGATTCATATTAATGCGTTTTTCTCGAAATCAAGCCATGCTTTGCAGAACGACTACTGGTATTGACAAATGCATCAATTGATCTGCTGTCCAGTTACCCAAGCGCCTTCCTTGAGAGTGCAAACAAAAGGAATTATTAACATTACAAGGTATACTGACCTCTGTGATTTAAAGCTTCCTCACTGGTCAAGATATGGTGCTTTCTTCACAAGAGTTTATTAAAGTGGACCTTCCTGTGACTTCGCAAGGTCGATTTGCGGCCTAATGGTCATGTAATACTGTTCTACGCCTTGCTAGTTGGTGTATATGATTTGAGGCCAAGCAGATCTATGAAAGAAACAGAATGACTCAAAAGCCGCTGAAGCTAAACAATATGATATTCCTTCGATGAAGAATCAAAGTGCAGTCCATTCGAAATCAGTCAATTTTACAACAGGGGTAAATTTTAAAACCTGCAAAGACATATAAGGACTATTTTCCTAATATTTATTCAAATATTCAGCGGGTATAACCTTATTAACTAGATGTTGGTGTATCTCCTCATCAACATCATAAAGATCACCAACGATATAACTAAGTGGAAATGATTCGTCACCTTTACAGTATTGAACTTTTGTTTCGTATAATCATCTACACTTTCTATCGACGGGAAAATCAAAGTTAAAAGATATCGATTTGGTCTTTGAAAGAGGCGGTTTCACTGGCGGTGTTGGACCAGGCAGGATGAGACTATCCAAGAGCCTGACATTTACACAAAGAGTTTTAGACAAAAGCTAACACCTCACGGAGTTTTGATAGCATATTACTTAAGGACGATGTCCCATATATTGAGGATGCCCTCTATGAGCTCCAGAGTTTCTAGTCCCCGTTGTTATGAATAGTTATTTTGGCGTTCGGTTGAAGGAAATGTAGAGGTACTTTGTATATTTATTCTCGAAAAAAAGCTTGACAATTCCATTATCGGACAATCAACGATGTGATGAAGGTCTACGTATAATGAACACGAGTGACGAAGAAGAATTCTCAGATGATGTATCTGAAAGTATTTCAGAGAGTGCCTCAAAGGATGACCTCGACACTCAAGTTGATCCATTACTGCAATTAAATCAGGTCGAATCCACTTCTAATCACAATATCATAAGAATAGGTGAGAAAAAGGTGGCAGCTCCCGCTCTATATAGCGAATACACTAAAGAAGAGATTAGAAAAGACAGAGAAGAAGGTCTGACGCGTCCTGTGAATTTCAAATACATCAACAATATCAAATATCAAGCCACTAAAAAGTTTTCTGAAAAACCTAGTAGGCATCTTGACCTATGTCAAAAAGTCTACAAGACATCACTGCCCATATCAAGGAATTTTGAAGAACCAAGCACGGGGAAGTATAAAATTGTCTTTGCAAAACCAAGAGTAAAATCAAGGATCGCTTTATACAAAGAGTATGAGAAGCAGCGACAACGCAATTCTGAAGCATCTTTCAGCTTTCAATGCTACGTATGCGGTAAAACTGTCGTTTCATCCAACACGAAACAAGCACAGGATCATTTGAATAGAAAACACAGGATCACTGCAAACAAAGACGAATATGGTGTCAGATACAATATCAGCTAGTCGCAGTCATACAATGACGTTCATGAATTAATGTACATTGCATAAAACAAACCCTATCTAATTTGACGATTCTTTAATAAAACCAATCTAATCTTGTTCAGCAATCGATACTAAGCGCTCATCAATCTCATCAGGAGTCAATTTAAAGAACTTGTCTTCAACGGCAACACCAACTTCAATATCGTTCTTTCTAAATTCTGTGTTCAAGGTGTTTGAGAGTGTAATTATAGCAAATTCGACAACATTTTTCCAGTCGCCTTCAATTGTATCTTTTTTCTTGAACTTCTTCTCCAGAGCAGCAGTTAATTCTTGTTGTTTCGGACCTGTAGCATTGGCTTTTGAACCAATGTAATAACCAGCAGGATCTGTCTTATATAAAGAAGGACCGTTTTCATCATCAAAGGAAGCAAATGTTAATGCAACACCCAATGGTCTCATGTAAGCTCTTTGTGTGAATATCTGAGCCAAGTTTGCCATTCTCTTAGCAAGGGCATCAACCGGCATATCATAACCATTCTTATATTTGAACTCAGCAGCTTCAGCTCTGGCTCTCAATGCTTGGTTTCTGGCATCAGCAATGGAACCAGTGGCTACAAGACCGATCTTAGCAGTAATTGGGAAGATGTAGGAGACTGTGGCTGGGTCAAGTAGTTTATCAGGAACCTTCTTTTGTGATATGATCACAACACTGTCTTTCCCCGTGACGCCAATGGCGTTGATATTTGCGGAATTGATTGCTTTGAAGGCATATTCAACCTGGTAGAGACGGCCTTCTGGAGAGAAGATGGTGATATGTCTGTCAAAAGCCGCTGCTGAGGACATTTCGTAGAAATTGATTAGGCTTTCAGATGCTTACAAGTTGAATCATGATGTTTCTTGCCACTAATTTTCAGTGTTCATCAACCCGAGAAGTTCATAGAACGAATTCGCGGGTTTGATGATAACGCCAGCGAGCTTTATTGTAGTTCAAAAAATGGCGGGAAGCGATAGACCTTAGGGTGGTTCCCAGTGGGCACCTTAGTGTGTGAGTACACACCAGCTTATATTTAATACTCAGGAACATAGCATGTGTGACACAGAATCAACACAGCCCCATGAGAACGACGGCCTCAAACAGAAAACATCAATGTGTAGTGGTTCCCTCAATCAGCGTAGACCGGAAGTCATCATTTCCGACTTTTCATATTATTATTTGAGTAATTAATTGTATTAGTTGTAACAAAACAATAGAAGAATAACAGTTCTCTGCTTAAGTATAAACTCAGCTTAATACTGCTCACCCAATACTCCACCGGAGCTTGTCCCACTCTCTACTTTCCAATCCAGAGCCGGTGAATCAACAGCTAAAATGTCCGAGACATTCTCGAGTGATCACAAGACTGAAGAGAATAGGCCCAAATATGAACAGAATTACAGCAGTTCCTACAACCCAAACGTATCTTATCATTACAATCCAAAGGTTTCTGAGTACCATTATGGTGTCAAGCACCCAATGAAGCCTTTTAGACTCATGCTAACAGACCATCTTGTGATAGGATACAAGTTATATGAAAAGATGGACTTATACACACCTAGAGCTGCCACGAGAGATGAATTATTAGCATTCCATTCAGAAGATTATATCAACTTTTTGCAAACAGTAACGCCCGATAATTCTGCTAAATACTCTAACCTGCTCAAAGAGTTTAACATTGGCGATGATTGTCCGGTGTTTGACGGTTATTATGATTACAGTGCACTGTATTCTGGTGCTTCTTTGGATGCTACTGAGAAATTGATCTCTGGCGCCTCAGATATCGCAATAAACTGGTCTGGTGGTCTTCATCATGCTAAGAAATACGAACCATCTGGGTTTTGTTATGTTAATGATATTGTGTTGTCCATCTTAAACCTGCTAAGGTACCATCCAAGAGTACTTTACATTGATATTGATCTACATCACGGTGATGGTGTCCAGGAGGCTTTCTATACAACTGATAGGGTTATGACCGTCAGTTTCCATAAATATAATGGGTTATTTTTTCCTGGGACAGGTAATTTGAATGAAATAGGTGAAGGTAAAGGTAAACATTATTCTTTAAATGTTCCACTAAACGATGGTATCGATGACGAGTCCTATATACGATTATTCAAGTCCATTATGGATCCACTAATCACTTCTTTCAAACCTACAGTAATTGTTCAGCAATGTGGTGCTGATTCTTTAGGTGGTGATAGATTAGGTTGCTTTAACCTAAATATTAGAGCCCACGGTGAATGTGTCAAATTTATCAAAAGTTTTGGTATTCCTTTATTAGTGGTTGGTGGAGGCGGTTATACACCAAGAAATGTTTCAAGATTGTGGTGTTATGAAACAAGTATAATGACTGATGTTACTTTGGATTCCAAATTACCCGAAGAGCTTCCATTTAGAAATTTCTTCAACCCAGATTGTTCATTACATCCTAACTTGGGTGATAAACTAGACAATAAGAATTCCAAGAAATACTTGGAGAATGTGAGGATAAAAGCCTTGGAACATCTGAGATATTTGAACGGTGCTCCAAGTATTCAAATGAGTGAAATTCCTCCTTCTTTCAGCAAGCTAACATCTGAAGAAGAGGAAGAGATTAATAAGCTAAATAATGATGATCGAATGATGATTGATGCTAAGGATGAGGCTAGAACTGGTGAACTAGTCGAATGATCCAATAATCGAATGAAATATCAGAAAAGCAAGATTATATAAAGCTACGACCTGTTAATGACTATTTGTGATATAGATAATATAACTTCAAACTTATAATACAACGTTTATTAAGCTATTACTTCGTACCTATTTGGATCGATCATAGATAGACCTTAATTACTCGCACTAATACAATACGGTAACCATCAAACGTATTACATGGAGGTCGTACAATCACCAGTGAACATCATGGACTCAAATCCGTTCACTACAACTGCCAAATCATGGATTGGGATTGCCATCATCATGTTTTTCTTCATTAAACAAAAGGCCACCAAAACCCCGAATGCTGCATCAGCTACCGCTCATTCTGGCATTCGCCATGGTTTCGACCCTTTACGTTCATATTTTGAACTCACCTTATCAACTTACACTCAAGCTGCTGGTATCCTTGGTACTGTTCACCAATACTGTTTCCAATTGCCAGATGAACTCAAGACATTGCTTGTCTGGAGCTTCATTCTTTATCAGGTATACCGTCGCTATTTTGCATCTTCCTCTTCACCTGATACCAACATAATTATCCATATGGGTCAACAAAGCCAATTTAACATTTCTCTACCATCTAACGAAAAGGTCAGAGAGGAGTCACGCTCATCCTTTTTCTCCAACATATGGAAATCAGTATCATTGAACACAGACCAGCTTGAGCAGCCAAGATACATCATCAACAAATTCATTGTCAATCATGACAGATCCACAGCACTGGACATCTTTATTCCGTCGATCATTGATGCTCCATTCCACAGGGAAGCTCTATTAGACCGCCTGATTCAAAAAGCTGACGATCACTCCCATAGGAAGACACTAAACCAGTTGAACAACACAGAAATGAGAAATATTCATGACTTCAGGGTTTCATTTCTATCTTTGGGGATACCAACTTCACAGCTTCAAGCTGACAAGGCAAATGCAGCTCACAAATTCCATTCATACCCTATTATCACTAACCAACTTGAATTAAAAAACTTCTGGTCATTCGTTAAGAAAACTCATCACCTTTGTTTCTTCGATGCTGCTTACTTGATCAATGTTCAAAGCACTTCAGGATGTTTGATGAACACTTTTACAAGTTTGGGAAACCAGTGGGGCTGCTGATATCAATGAACTTGCCCATCAACTATTGCAACCGTATTGTATTAGTGCGAGTAATTAAAGTCTATGATCGATCCAAATAGGTACGAAGTAATAGCTTAATAAACGTTGTATTATATGTATGTATTGAAGAGGATCTGATTTCAGGGAACAGCCTCTTAATATAGCCCTAGAAGGTGGCTCATCTAGTTAAGAATAGGATCTTTAGGATAGTATGCCACAGTCAATAGGGAAAGGTCAGTAGCCCTAGTATGCCATACTATTACAAAACTATTGTTAAATCTCTAAAGAAAGCTCTAAGTCTATTTGATAAAATTTTCTTACCAGAATGGAACTTGGTCAACCGTGATATCACCCAAAGATTTACCATTCCAAACATCCTCCAGTCTCATCAACGATGTCTTCGCACTCTTGATACCATCTTTAAGCATACTGTTAAGAAACACTATCACTTTTCTCCTCTCTTCTTTTTCAGTGGAGTAAACACCAGCAATCAACAAACAACCATGAAGGATTATTAGCCTATGATCACTGGGGTCATATACTTCTTCAAAGGCAAGATCATCCTCAAAAAAATAACAAATGTCAAACATTCTCTTCACAAGGCTCTTCACTAAAGGATGTTCCCTTGCTAGTCCTAAGACATTCACATACATTCTCAACAGAACCGAGTCAACGTGTAGTTGATGTGATAGATCAAACCAAGAATAAACCTTATCCCCCTTGAACCCATAGCAAGTGCTCGGTAAACTCAGTTTATCGTCCCCTACATAGCTTGGATGTGCAGGGTTATCAATATCAATGATGATATGCGGAGAAGCAACATAAAACTCACGTGCACTGAGGATAAGACTCATGTTCATTAGAATTTCTTCTGAATTATCTGATTTCTCAAGTTTACAGAATTCTCTAAACATCAGGATTGCTTCCGATGAGTAGCCTAGCATGATGTTATATCCATTGGGGAGTAGTAAACCGATATCTATAGCCATCTCTGAGTTTTCACTATACAGACCCACGTCTAACAGTTGGTCAAACTCAGTATGGATGCGGATTGTACCGAGGGACTCCAAACTCGCCAATATCTCAATTGTGGCAAACCAGGACTTGGCCAGCAGCAGCGCTGGTGTCTGTACAAGCTTGATATATTTGGTGAATAATTCTTTAGCACCACGTAGATGGGTTCTCCAATTTGTCGATGTTGAGTCTGCAGCAAGTAAGAGAACAGTAAGAATCAATGGTTCTATGTTGTTCAAGATGTTGGTTTGATCTGCTTGAAAGACTTTAGTTAAATAGTTCAAACAAGTTGAAATATATGTCTTCTTCAGCTCTTTCTCTGTTGATGACAACATTGCAGCTAATAAATATGGGGCGTTCCTTGCATGATAGAACATGATTTCATTACATAGTTCTGGGTTTAATGGTACCAAGAACACCGACACTTTGTCGTAAAATATGCTTAAATTTGTCCTATGTGGTTCGGTTAGCCCAAATGAGTCAATCAAATCTTTCTTCTTATCAGATTCAACCTCGTTGAAGTCAAATAGGAACTGATCGAGACTTGGATCAAGTGTCTCAATCATCTCATTAGCAAGCATATTTGCAGTGTTGATCAGACTGGCTCTCTCACCGTTTTCTGAAAGAGTGAAGGAAACTTCTGAAGGTGCAACGGTAGTGGGGACATCATCAGCTGGTGGTTCCTTCTGTTCCTCCACACTCAGGGTCCTCTGTGGTTCTGGATCAGAGTTGGGATACTTGATGATCTGTATCGCATTGACTTTGGGCGTCTTATTCACTCTAGGCTCATCATCATCACTCGCCTTTATAGGTTTGTATGTGAAGTCCCTTGCTTTAGAGAATTTTATTTGCTTAAGATAAACGCAGTCTTTGTGTAAGTGGGAACACTGCCAGCAGGCAGGTTTGGCCTCATCGCACTTCAACTTTCTTCGCTTGCATTCCTGGCACCCATTTCGACTATATTGACGTTTCTTTCTGCCCCCCGGCGGGGCTTGAATATTGGACGGCGACATACCGTTGATATATGAAAGATGGAACCTTAACAGATTTTAGAAAGAACAGCCGATCAGGATGTGTAGTATCAGAGGGGCAAGTAAAATATTTCATAGTGTTATCTGATAGTTAACTACCGTCTTGATTTCTAAGTAGCTCGCGAATTATTTTGAAGTACAAGGATCAAATTAGTGTATATGAAGCTGAAGATAATTTATTTTGAATCCTAGAAAAGACAGCTTATTCTATGTAGTTAGTTTTCATATTTTAGTGCGAATCTAGTAGACCCATGGAATGAACAAGTATGGACAGTCTTTCTTGTAAAGTTCCCAGTCCTCACCGTATTTCAATTCACACTTTCTCTGGTCTCTGAAAGCTCTGTGGATTAAAACAACGAAGAAGAAGATTGGGAAGAACCATGGGAATGGGGATGCAAAACCACAAGCCAACCCCCAGATCAATGCCTGAGTGTAGTCGGCAGTGTAGTGGATTTTTCTACCGTATCTGTACCAACCGTCAGTTAACAAGTGAGAGCCGGTCTTGGTAGTGATATATTTTGGGTTTTCTAATCTTTGAGCTTTAAAATGTGGGAAGGTCTTTCTAACGAAGGTATCGCCAGATAAGAACTTTCTGAAGTAGTTCTTTTGTGCGTTAGCAGTGTCAAAGATGTAGTAAGCGAACAAATAAACAACAGTTAAAGAAACGTTATAAGCAGTTGACCATTGGTATTCTTCTGGATCATGGAAACTCAAATATAGTGTACAATGAACATAGGTGAATGGAACACCAGCAATGTTCCAAAAGATCAACATGAAACCAAATTTCTCGTAAGCCATATCCCAAGTTGGAACAATTAATTCTTCACCTTTGGATGTAGCATTACCGTATAACCAATGAGCTAATAAGACAATGGCCAGTTGTGGTGATAAATAACCATACTCTTCAATCTGTCTGATGGAAGCAGCAAGGGAGAAGAAGAATAAGATATACCATGGCAATCTAACTTCAAAGAACATTTTCAAATCCAAGATACCGATTCTTGGGTTCAATGGAGCACCCATGAAAAAATCATAGATATGGTTACCAGTCATGCGGTGGTAATCATGTGAAATGAACAAAGTGTATAGATATAGCAAAAGGGAAAATGTGATACCGGTGATGATGGCGGCAGTTTGAATTTCACCAAACAAATCTAAGATGGTATACAATGGAAAGATACCAGTGAAGTGTAAAACCAAGGCCAAAACAATACTGGTATAGAAAGACCACATAGCATTACAGTAATATGGTAGCTGTTTACCTTTCAGATGTGTCAATGGCTGACCTTTAGTCCAAATACCTGGTAAAGTGTAGTAAAAGGCAGCCTGAATGAAGACGAAGGACAGGAAGATCTTCCACGCTCTGTAGGTAGGTACACCGTGGTCCAAAAAGATTAGGTACAAATGGTTCAAGAAGTCAGAGAGGGATTCATCATCAGCTGGCAATGGGAATTGACCGTTATAGAACTCAGCACCGATCCACATGTACACCATCAATAATGGGAAACCAACAACCATCCCAATCACACCGAGAGTACCACCGAATTCATATTCAATTTCCTCCGGTTTCAAGTATCTTCCTTCTGGAAGCTTAGAATTCTGCGCTTTAGCCATTGTGTGCAGTTCTGCTTGATTGTTATTGGAATAGAAACAGAATGAATTTGTTTCGTGGTGTAATTTTTTTTTGGCCCGATTGATCTTTGTTTACGATTTCCTGAACTACGCGCAATTAATTTTCGAGCACTTAGCCTCCTATATTCCTATACGAATCACCCAAGAAATTTGTAAACTGGAGACTTTCAGACGAGAAAAGACGCATTTCTGTTAGCAAGTAAGATTTAGAAGGCTAAGTTAAAGTAATTGAGCAATAATATACAATCTGATAATAGTGATCTTCTATATCAAAGTATCCCAGTAGTTGTAGGTCAAACGTTCCACCCTGTCTCTGCGCGATACGAAGTCCGCAAATTAAATTCTAAGTAACATCTAATATAGAAACATCGATGCGATGAAACAAGAACTAACAGAAAAAAAAACTTTGCTGAGTTATTACTTTTGGGTGTGGATTTGCAGGAAATGAGAAATGAAAATAAAAAAAAAATCGACCTTGGACAGGATCGAACTGTCGATCTTGTGATTAACAGTCACACGCCTTAACCAGCTTGGCCACAAAGTCAGAAACTTGAAGAACTTTGTGTTTTACATTATTCTTATTTCAATATAAAGATAAATACCCTCAAAGAGATAAAGCAGAGGTTGATTAATGCCTCCTGCAACTCTTAAATTTCATATAATCTTGCTCTACATGTCATTCTTACTGGAGTAATTTTCCCAGTCCGGGAACATTGCACTGATCTGCTCCAATATAATTGAATATCAGATCTCAATATCTAGATTACTGAATAATAAACTCAGGGTTCTCGCGGGAAGGTTCAGATGCGAATCTACTTACCTGAATATTTTGAATTCATGATTGATTATAGCTCACTACTCAGTCGAATACTCAAGATAAGAGGAATTTGGCGGACTTGCATAAGAAAATCACCCAAGAAGCTAGAGGAAACCAAGCCACCAGCGTTAACAAATGCATCGAACTCAAGACCAGACAGTGCTGAAAACCCCATACTGCAACTATAAGTATAGTATTTAGCAGCTACAGTTATAACTGGGAATCAAGGATTAATTAAAAAGGTATTATGATTATAAAGCTATATGCGAAGAATATCCGTCTTTTCAAACGGTTTAAGATCGACCTTGTCGTTATGCACTCATTATGTTAATATGGTAAGGAATCAGTAGGAACCAAAGCTTTTTCACTGATCACTATAGTTTGTTATACTTATTGTTTTGCATCAGCGGCAGCTGCAGCTTGTGCTTTCTTAGCCATTCTCTGACCAAAATGTCTTAAGATAATTGGGTGTAGCAATGTGTTAAGAACAATCCAGGCACAAATGACACCATAGTTCATACCTAAGTCACCTTTCCATAGACCCATTAAGATTACCTTCGATATGTCGTTGGAATGGTAGATTGGCATGATGTAACCGTATCTATAGAATCTGGAAGTCAAAGCCATTGGTGAGAAACTTGGGGATACATTTAGAATGACAAATGTAATCAACCAACACCCTAGTAATAATGGATTGTATGCAATTGCCAATAACGCCATGTTCTCATTGGCACCACCAACAGCAGCCATAGTCAAGTAGGTACTCATCCAATAGACAACAAACCCAGCTCTGCCAAAACTTTTGGTGAAATCAACCTGGTAGATAGCAGACACAGTGCAGATGAACAAAGAAGTGATCAGAAACGAAAGATGATTACCAATGATTCTGTAAGCTAAGTATTGACCGACACGTACATGTGGTAGAAGGATTCTGTGGATATCAGCAAAGAAGTTGAATAAGAAAAATGTGATAATGACCAAGTAAATCAAACCAACTTGTAATGGGGCTAATAGGACAACGTTATTATATGGTCTGTAATCAATTTGTACAAATGATGGGAGAGTTGCAATAACTTCAGGGTTAGAGTCAATCAAAGTTGTCTTCTCATCAGGCGATAGAGCAGACACCAATTGTTGAGCAATTGAACCATAAGAAGCTGTGAATATTGCTTGCATTTCTGTTAAACTGGACACAACATATGGAGTAACAGAAGTAATATCACGAGCAGTTTCATAAATGAATTTGACAATAGGTTGATTAGGTTCACTAAGACCTTTATATCTTTCAAATTCATTGTAAGTTGCATTTGGTAAAACGTAAGTAGCACTCCAGAATTTTCTGTGATGAACTTTTGTTATGATAGCTTCAGTAATATTTTCTGGGTTGCCAAAATATTCATTTATAGAATCTCTGCCCTCAATAACTGTCCAAGTACCTTTCTTTTTAAATTCAGCAGTTTCAACGATGGATTTGATTTCTGAACCAATCAACCCGATTTCATTATTACTTTGGAAAGAATCACTATCTATCACCACAAGCATACCTAGACGATGCTGATGACCATTTCTGTCATATAAAGCACCCCAATAGATGGAGAATGCGATAATAATCAATACACCCAAGATAAGCCATGATTTTAAGTAAGCGAAGGCCACTTTTGTACGTAAGTGAGAAATTGAATCATGTAGTAGACCAACTTTTTGTGGTGGACCAGGAGGACCAGAAGGATTAGCAGGGGAAGTCTTGACGGCTTCGTCAGAGGCTTTTTCATCTAATGTGTTGCTGTTTTCTGACCTCTGGGAGTCTTCTTCTGGGACAGCAGCTTCTTCGTCATTTTTTTTGCTCTCGCGCGTGTACATTCTGGAGATTGAGTCTGCGTTATAAAGTTCTTCGTTTGTGACTCTTCTCGAAAGAAATTGGGCAACTTCTGGTTCGTCAGACATTGTTTGCTATTCTGTAAAGTGAATTGTTCAAATTCCTGCGGTGTTTAGAGTAATTAAACCAGACTACATCGGAGGTGAAACACCTTTTATTTTATATCATCAATTGTGTTTTGATTAGAAATATTACTATGCATCCAAGATGAATTCGGTAATTGGAGTTACGGAGCTAAGCTTCATAAAACCGGAGTACGGAACGGATTCCGCGAATGGTATTACCGCAAGGGGAATCTATCACCGGTGCGGCAGTACGTGCAACAGCCGCGGAAAAAAAAAAAAAAAAGCACCGTTCAAAGCAGCGGAGAATTTTCAGTTCGGTTTCAGGGCCGGGTAGGGGGCCATGAGATGATTAATAGAGATCTAATATAGAATAAAAAATATTTACGTCTCCAAATAGCTCGATGATATCGTTGTAAAATGCAGCCATCCGATTGGATGTTAGAAGTTTGACTTCAATCTTTACCTTTGCAACGAAGAAAGAAATGTGTCGCTAGTTAGAAAGCTTAATTAATGGCAGCTTTACCCTTTTTCAGCTAATTGCATCTGCTTACGGTGTAAAAAAAAAGAGTTATGTTCCCTATCATTGATCACGAGTAGTGATATAATTTCTATTTTTAATATTTGGAATGTGCAACCAAGTTGAACGTCGAAGTACTTAATTACTGTTTATATACACTCGATTTATTTGTAAGCTAGCTATGAAGAGCCATACAATTCTCTGATTACCTGTCCCCACTTGGTAACTCCTTCAGAGATCTCTTCCTTGGTTAGCCAACTAATACTCAGTCTGACACTTCGTTTACCCCAGCCTCTAGCATCACCAAAGACTTCAAAGTTATCACCACTAGCTAGTATAACGCCTTTCTTTTTCAGCTGGTCAACAATTTTATTAGAATCATAACCCTCAGGCAATGTAACCCATACAAAATATCCACCTTCAAACCCAAAGGCTCTCGTACCTTTTGGTAAATGCTCCTCAATTTTAGCTTTCAAGACCTTTGCTCTCTCACTGTAGACTTTCCTAAAATTATTGATGATTTCTTCAACTGCTCCATTCTTAAGAATAGTCCCCACAATCATCGAGTTTAACTGAGATGGTGTGCCACCACTGACATTTGCTCCACCTTGTGATAATTGGTACACCAGTTTATCATTCACACTTTCCTGGAAACCGAATCTCAAGCCTGGTGCAATCAACTTGGAAAATGTACTATTGGAAATTGTGTTACCATACTCATTGGTATATGTTTCGCGATCTAAATGTGTTAACCTTTTCAATTTTGGTGTAGGCAATTTGTCCAAAGGTTGTGTATAGTCCAGTAAATCATAAACGTCATCACTGATTAATAGAACGTCATACTTTCTTGCCAATTGTATCAATTTTAATCTAGTCTCCAAATTATAAGTTTGACCACCAGGATTTGAAAAATTTGGAATGCAATATAACACAAACTTGTAAATCTTTTTAGGATCATTTGGTCCATTGATCAACTTTAGATCATTCTGGTGATCCTCATTACTCTCATCCAACTTCTTCAGCTTCTCTTCTAACGATTTCAGGTCAATAGTGCCGTTTTCATATTCATCAATAGCCGTAATCTTACCACCAAACCCAGCATCAATAAATACTTCATTGATCAAGAAATATGTAGGAGTGATAATAAATGCCTGCTTAGTGTAGCCAGTATGTGGTAGTGTGGTTTGGGTCAAAATGTTCATTATACCATAACTAGCACCACCGGTTAAATTGAAGTTTTGATATTGACTCAATTGTTTGTCCTTCAAGTCGAATGAACGATTCAAAAAGTTTGAAACTTCAGTTCTCACCCATTTCGACCCGGAATCAGAACCATAAGTTAATGGATGTCTATTTTCTGGATCTTCGTCATAATCTCTTTCACCTAATAATAATTGCGAGGTAGCCTCCACGATTTTTCCGTTCGGGTGTAGCGAGTTGGATGGGTGGCCCTTGAAGAAGTTGATACTCATTTTCGACCGTGATTCGCTGAGATTTTGGTAAATTCACGGTTTCCTCGATGGTTTACGTAGTTTTCGAACTGTTTTTTTACGTTTTTCTTGATGATTAGACGAACCTGCCACAATTTCTTCTTTTATCTCTTTGGGAGTTATATGCGAAGAAAATACGTTTACTCAAAAAAATAGTTAGCTAAGAAAAGTCGTCTATTTACATGTAGTTCTCGTGCTTTGTGTAGCCAAACTCCTCACATTTCTGTTTCAGAGTCACGGCGAGTTCTCTGGGCAGTTTGTAGTCTTCAATCTGAATTCTCTCCAACACTAGTGGGAACACTTTGAACCAGTAGTCCGACCCGATTATAACTGTTAGCAATGGATCAATCACTCTTCTGTGTCTCAGTTTTAAAGGACTCTTTTCCAGTACTTCAAACAACGACTCCAGTGCTATCAGAGACGGTGGAGATCCAAGCCCTCGAGTGATATAGCTGATTGTGTCCTCATCCATATAGCGTCTTACTTTTAAGTGAACCTTCAGAACCTCCAAGGCCTTCTCGATATCACCTCGTTCAACTAGCTTAGAAATGATCAAGTTAACATAAAATTTCTTTAAGCCAATGGTCATTCTTGGATAGTTCATTCTTTTCAACAATGTGAACTCGATCTTTCTCAATTTAGCACTAGCAGTAACTTTCATCGCTAATTGAGGATAATCGCTAACTTTTAAAGACCTTGGGGGGTGCTCCTCTAATAACCTAAATCCTCTCTTGAAACCTCTCACGCGGGATAGAACCTCCACTAATGATCTATTATAGCGTCTCACAAACTCAGCAGGGACTTTCCCAGTTTTGTTTAATAGATACTTGTACAACTGTTTCACCTCACGTACGTAACCCACAGTAGAGACTAGTTCAATTAAATTCATCAAAGACCCGTTGTCTATGTATGTCTTTCTTATAATGTCATAATAATGTTTATAGCAGACTTCGGCATTCCCCAGTTGGATAGCCTTTGTTAAGAATGCTGATAGCGTTCTTGAATATGGCTGATACCCATTCTCTAAACTTAGTTCGACGAGGTTTGATGCTCTTTCTATATCTTCTCTATGACATAAATGATGTATCACGAGCTCTATACTTGAAATCCTCAGTTTATTTGGAGCTTTTATGTTGGAGATGATAAGGTTGTAAGCCTGCTCAAGTTGTCCCTTTTGAAGGTACAATGATGTTAGCATGCCCGTGTTTTCTTTGTTTTCATAACCCTCTATAGCACGCTCAAACCGAGCAAGAAAGGTAGGGTTAGCAACATTGATCTTCAGTAGTCTCCTCATCAGTCCTCTTTGCAAATTATCAGGGAATGAACCTGTTTTGGAAAACTTGACAACCATGTTTAAAGTATCATTTATCAGGTCGGCAGATATCTCATCATCAATAAACGGTATCAATGCAAGTCCCAGTATCTCATCGTTAGCACTACCACAAGGCACATAGTCGTCAAGTATTTGACCAGAAAGAGTCCTTAGTTCACTTGGTGTGAGCTTCTTGCCAAACTCCTTGTACTTAGTGATTAAATCTTCCCTTGAGTTCAAATTCATCAGTAGCGAATTGACTTCTTTGGTGATTCTTGTCCTCTGCAGACATTGAGCAGTCGAAAAAAAGGCACTTTCTTTGAAAACGGAGCACGTATGGCTTATAATGTGCAGACTGGGAAGGCGCTGCCGTATCATCAGCATCTTCACCACTTCACCTCAACGATGACTTCCTTTAATATCGAAGTTTTGTGTATGTTATATTCATCGCGAATTCTTTTATCTTGAGAAAAATTTCTCGAGATCTTGAAAATTGTTGGACTGGATGAGACTGAGAATTGGTGGAGTTGAGAGGAAATTTATTGGGAAATAAAAAGAATGTTCTTGAGATCAACTGCACTACGTGCAGCCAAGAATGTGAGTAACTATCTTATGATCAAATCTTTTACTCATTACTAACCTAAGCTTATAGGTTCGTAGTAGTTCAGTCGGTTTGGTGAACACTAATAAAGCGGTCCAAAATGTGCAGTTCCAGAATGTGAGATATAATTCCACTACTAAAGAGGCTGCTGCTGGACAAATAACATCTTCTGCCTCTGAAATACAGAGCCAACTACCCTCATTTGATGCTACCACTGAGGCCGCTGCTCAGGCTTCCCAAGTCATTGGTGAAGCTTCATCACATTGGGGTTACTTACAGTCAATTGGTCTAGCAAAATCTTGGTGGTGGCCTCCAGATTTGATTCAACATTTGTTAGAAATCGTGCATGTCTCCACTGGTCTTCCATGGTGGGGGACTATTGCTCTTGTCACTGTTGGCGTGAGAGCCCTACTATTTCCAATCTATGTTAAATCCTCAGATATGATGGCTAAAAACGCCAAAATTAAACCACAATTAGATGAAATTCAGGCAACCTTGATGAATGCTGATGACATGGCTGCTTCACAAACTGCCATCCTAAAGCGTAAGAAACTTCTGGCAAAACATGGTATCAAGAACCGTTATTTAGCTGCCCCAATTCTACAGTTGCCCTTAGCTATTGGTTTCTTCTCAGGTATCCGTTCAATGGCCAATTATCCAGTCGATGGTTTCCAGGATCAAGGTATTCTATGGTTCCAAGATTTAACTGCAGCTGATCCATACTTGGGTTTACAATGTCTGTCCGCCGCTGTCATTATGGGGTTCATGAGATTAGGCGGTGAAACAGGAGCGCAAAACTTTTCACCAGTGATGAAGAAAATCTTAACTATCATCCCATTGATCTCCATTCCAGCTACGATGTCGTTCTCTTCGGGTGTTGTTCTGTATTTCTTCGTTAATGGTTTATTCTCAATCCTACAAACTACTATTCTAAAGGCCAAATGGTTCAGGAAAACCTTCGGCTTAGCTGATTTAGTCACACCACCACCAAGAGATCCTTCTCTTCCACAAGAGGGTATCATGGATTCCTTCAAAAAAAATATGGAAAAGGCCAGACTTCAAGCTCAAAAAAAAGCTGAAGCTAGAGCTAAAGAAGAAGAATTGAAAGAAAAAGCAGAACACCAAAAGGCTAACAGTCATATTAAGATTGTCAAGAGATCAGACTTGAGAAAGAAATAGGGCTGTTATCCATCTGTATATATCACATATGAATTATGAAAATTGTTTGTTCATGTATATATCAGCGGCAACTATTGATGTAGTTAGCGGATACACTTTAATTCTAGCAAGAAAAAAAATACAAGAATTATTATTAAAAACGGGAAAACCAGGAAAGATACAAATTGGAATAACGATTAAATAGAGGATTAAGATCCGGCCAATGCAACTCTTTTTTTCATGAACTGATTTGAAGATTGAGAACAAAAAACAAAAAGCAACTTCTTCTAATACACTATTATTAACATACGGCAACAATAACAATTAATTTTCAATATCCAAGATATTACCAGCCCATTAATTCAATGGTGGCTCATAGTGTTGTACAAATACAACTGATGGATCTTTGATCAATGTCTGCAAGATTGTCTGTAAAGCACCCAAGTCTGAACCCATACTGACACCTAACGAATCGTTGTTCAAGAAACTCATTGAAAACACAATAGCCAAATTAACAGCGTCCATTCTGTTCTTTTCAGAGTGCTGAATAACCTTGTTCAAATGTTCAAATAATCTCTTCAACAGGTGGTAGTTGTAGGGTGGTAATTCTTGAACTAATTGGGACAGATTGTTAATCATATCACCTCTCTTTGTAGCTTCAACAAATTCCGGCAACAAGTCAACTGTGAACAACGTTTCTGGAAGTTCTCTCAAATATGACTTGAAACAGCCAGCTAAAGTATTAACCTCAAACCAACGGTCATCTTCTAGGGTAAATTCACCACCATCATCAAAAGCATGTTTCAACAGATTAATACTACCAACAGAACCCGGAATTCTATATAGACCGGTCTCATCCAACCCCCTCAATTCAATTTCCTGCAATAACCTTTCAACAATACTTGGGATATAAGTACCTTCTCTCTCACAAACATCAGCAATTGGTACGCCAAAAACCTTCGATCCTGTCTTACCTTTGGCATCCTTCGACAAATAAGTATATCTTTTTGATAAGTTTAATGCAGCGATCCATGCTTGAGCTTCTTGATTGTTGATAGCTTGAAAAAAATATTCCTCATTACTAGATTCACTGACTAATTTGAAGAAACCTTCAATTCCTGAGTGAACAAATAATGGCCTGGTGTTGAAGAGCTTGATTTGTTGATACGGCTTAACGTGTTTCGAAGCTGGATCAAATAAGCTAGGTTCTGGCAAATCATCTGGATGAACAACTTTATCGTTGTTAGCGGACCAGCTATTAGTAACGCTGATGGAAAATGGACGAACCTTGCTGAGTAAACCACCAATCTTCTTACCAACACCTGAAACCTTAGATGGTGACTGCACTACAGGTTGACGACTTCTGCGTAGCTGATTTTGGTATTCAGTTTGATTTGTGGATTCACGAGATAATGACAGTGAAGCTCTTGCTTGAGAAAGTAATTTGGTTCTCTTGATATCACGTTCCTGATTACCCAGTATTTCCTTCTTTTCATTGTCTCTTTTAATCTTTTCAATCTCTGTATTAATTAATGAGCTGAATAATCTGGTATTCGTGAGGCCTTTTGGATATTCTTCGTTTTCCTTTGAAGCAATTTCTTTGACTTGCTTGAAATCTAATTCTGCATAGTGCTTCAACTTGAAAAAAATATCAAATTTATCCTTGATTTCAGCAGTTTCCGCAGAATCAGTGTAATGCCTAACCACATTTGAGTTCAAATCAATAATGTTAGAAATTAGATTGTAAGTGAAACGGCGTTTATCAAAGTTGATCAACTTGGAATTTTCGATCGACATGCTTGGGATATAGTTTGAGATCTCCAGCAATCTTTCTGTGAACCAACCGATACAAGGCGTCAAACTTTCTCTCAAGTTTTCAGTCAAATCACTAACCTCAAAGTTAGGAAGCATATCTAGTAGTGCATCAATGGTGTCTAATTGTTGATCTTTTAAAGCTGATGAGGAATAAATCCAACTGTTAACAAATTGTCTTGATTCTGGTGACACTATGGCCTGGACAATCGCTGATTCAATGAATGATGGTACATGCGGTGACACTTGACCGGCTATTAAACTTGATCCATCTTCAAATAAATCAAACGATTTCATTCTTAATCTTGAAATGGTCAAAATCTGCAAGATGGAGACCATTCTGGTAGTACGAATATCTCTTGTGATTGAGACATCAGCAATTTGTAACTTGAAGTATTTTTCCAAATTAGCATGAACATTAAACAACAGTTTGACTGCTGGTGGGAATTTATCAAGTACTTGATCTTCGATATTATCAGCAAAAAAGTGTTTCAGCCATTTGTAAACGTCTAAAATTTCCAGTTTTTCTAAATCTCTTGGAGATTGATCCCATTTGTATTTGAACAAACTGGTCAATGATTTGGTTGACTCCATCTCTAGAAGCTGATAAACGTAATTCCAGTCAACAATGGTGGTGTTCACAAACAAATCATTTATGAACCAATCTAATTTATCAACAAACACTTCAGCATCTCTGAAATCCTTTGGCAATCTCAAGGCCTTCAAGTCGACGCTGAATTTTTCATCAACATTTGGCAGATCCTTAGGGAACAAGTCTAATGGCCTATAACATTTCTTAATATAATTCTTTCTAATCTTTTTGTACAAGTTCGAGAGGATAGTATAAATGTCACTCAATTCATTCTTCAACTCAACAGAATCTTCAAATCTTATAAGGACTTCTTTCCATTCAACAACGATGGCATTATCAATCATTCTTAGCAGTTCGACAAAAATTGTCTTATTCTTCAAATCATCTGTAAAATCACTATAGTGATCACTGATCAAGATTGATAATGCTTCCAAAACTCCGATTTGGATGTTACCAACAAACTTCCAGTTCAACTCAGTATTGTCCTGTTCAATTGGAGTATCCCAGTTAGGAAATGAATCAGCAACTTCAAACTGAAAATTAGCAATTGATAGAGCAGCAGACTTCGCTCCGTCAAATCTTTTACTCAACGCCTCCAATAAAGAAGTTGTGGTTGAGAAGCTCTTGTATGTGGTGAAAAATGTCGATGTGTAAACACCATTGTTCATCTTCAACTTCAAGAACTGATTGTCGAGTAAGTTTGATCTGTCCAAATAAGCATCAACATCTTTTCTATCAATATTCTTCGAAAAGACGTTAGGGGTCAAGACTAAAACATCAACCATTCTTTCAAAAGTACCAGCTTTCAAAACAACATTTAAAGGTTTGATCAATGAATTCAAGATGTTGGAATTATCGAGAACAGCAAAGACGTCACCCTCATCAGCTTGACCATCTAACTGTGATGAGCTTCTGTTCGAATTTGACAATTGACTCAGTCTGTGATTGGACAATTGACTTAATCTCTTACTAGATGGATTTTCTAATACAACACTGGCTGGCCTTGACCGGGTTAGCTCAGTTTTGCTGTTCAGCGATTTGAAAATTAAATCATCGTCAATATGGAAGACCTCAGAGCCAATGTTGAAGATATCTCTGACTAATTTCAACAATATATGTTGTTTAGATGATGGAATGCTAGAGTTCAAGTTGTAACTTTGGTTATCAATGTCTTCAACACCTGTGACTTTCACGATTCCCGCATCTTCAGAAGACACCTCAGCGACAGAAGCAGACATTGAAGTACTATTATTTTCCACCATTGCATACCCACTAGCACCAATCAAGACATCCTGATTAAATAATCTATAACGCGGAGTAATTTCTGAAAACAAAGTTGGTAAATAAGAACCGGTAATCAATGGAGTTCTAGTGTCCTGTATGTGATAAGAATTGAAAGCATCGGGCTCAACAGATAAACTCAAGGCCATGACTGATTCTTGGGTCAACGGGGGTAACTGGACATGATTTGTCAATAAGTTGTGCAATTGCTTCTGTAGTTGTGGATCTTCTTGTACGGATGTATCATTGAACAAAGTATCATCCTGTTCGACATTTTGCAGATATTCATCCCATCTGGAAAATGAAACCTTCACTCTCTGGACTTTCTTTTCACAGTGCTTTAGAGTTGAATTTTCGGAGAACTTCACAGTCAAATCACCAAAGTATGGAACGACATCTTCTTTAGAATAGGTTACACCTAAACCTTGAGGGGCAATGACATGGTAGGAAGATCTATGACTAGCTTCACTGATCATTGTTCTTCTATCCAGTTCGAAGACAACTGGAGCCCACTCGGTAGTGATGATCTTTAAGAATTTTTCATCAACTAAAGACCATGATTTCTTCAATCTCAAAATGGGAACTGAGCAAATTGTAGTGGCAATAGCTAGCCAACCGACCATATCACCAATATTGTCAAATATGCAACCAATTTCAATCCATTTAGCTAAGATTCTAGCTCTCTTTGCCTCTGACTTTTGAACCTCTGGGGCACCAAATAAATGATTCACCAACAATCTACCCAAATAGTGCAGATTAGATCCAGAATTGAAAATCAATGGGTTCAACCTAGGGTGTGATAAGTTGCAAATTTCATATAATAAGGATGGATCATGTTTTGGATTCCACGATTTGTGGAATTTTAAGTCGATGATGTTGATCTGCTGAGCTAAAATAGTTGCATCAAAGTCTAAGAAGGTATCGACATTTGTCAATTGTAAGGAGCCTGTTGGATCAAAAGGAACGAGCTTGAATGAGGTCAGTTGTTTCATAAAATTCTCCTTGTTTAAAACTGCAACCCTCAATTTATCGGCTAATTGCTCGCTGTGATGAGAAATCCCCATTAATAGCTTTGTCAATAGCTCAAAAACATCATCATCCAATAACATACCTGGAAAGGTTTCAACAAATGTAGTAACGATCAAGCCCAATCTTTCGGTGATTATATCATCAGTGTTATAAGAAATTGCAACCTTTAAATTTGGGCTGTTCTTGTAGATTCTTTGAGAGGTGAAAGTCAATGAGTATTCGATGAAGTACTTCAAACTAGTCTTGACGTCACCAAATAATGGCAAGATCAACAATAAGTTATAAGATAATTTATTGTCATCCAGAGTATTGAATAAGATGGTGTGGCAAACACTCTCTAGGGTACCAGACACGATTGAGTTGGATGAGTTCAACTCCAAGTCTGGATGTGGATAAAGGTCTGATAAGTATTTTAATTTGATTCTAAAATTTTTACCATCGCCATTAATTGAACCATTATAACCAGGAGTATTTGGAGTAGCTGCAGCCTTGGCCTCATTATTTTGCAAGTTTTGTTTCGATGGAGCGGCAGAAAGCCTCTTTTGTCGTACGGTTGTCTGAGCAGGTTGAGTGGATTGCAATTGATTGAAGTTTGGATCAAATGACCTGATGTTGTAATCATTAGGAACCTTGTATAATGACAAGGTAGGACCTTTCAACTCAGCCTTGAAAATTCTCCAAGAATCAGAATTGGCATTGTTCAAGTTATGAATGCCTGAACCCTTGTTGATCCAGCCAGATTTCAACACCGTATGATCGTAGTTTTGCGAACTGAATGGCTTAACAGATACCGCTGAATTACGTCCCAATGTCACACTGGAGACACCACGCGAAATGGATGAGGTTGAATCGGTGTTTTGAACATTTATCGAGCAGGAGTGACTATAAGTAGCACTGGAACTAATGGAGATATTAGAATGGGAATTAGGCAAAGTCTGTGAATCTGATGTCCTGCTCGTGCTTGTGTTGTTGACAATGGACCCGCTATTCATTGAAGTGTTTGATCTGGACACATTGGATGCAGTGGTCTGGATGGATTGACGAGATGAGATCCTATGAAGGCCTAACTTCTGCGGTTGGTCAACGCTTCTAAGGATTGTAACATTGTCACTTGAGTCTTCGAGATCTCTGGAGTCTCTGGCATCTTTAAATTCTCTATGTAGCGCCTTTTCTTGGCTTATACTGTGTCGTTTGCTTTTGGATGACCACCGCATATTGTGAGAGTTAGACTGTTGAAAGTTAGTATTGTAACAAGAAGGCCAATCTAAATGTATGAAAAGGGTCAATGGAACAAGATACTAAGATTGTTGAAGTTAAAGCGCTTATTCCCTTGAAGAAACCGAGAATGAACGGAGTAGTAGAATGGTCTCAAAATAACGGACGTGGCAGTTAAATGATCAACAACTGGAACTTCAAATTCTTCAGAATGGCAGGTAATTGACACAGCACAGCCTTCAGTGTCATGTTTCGCTATTGCTGCCATGCTTCGTTCTTTCTTGATTACCTTCTTTCAAGCATCTCTGACACGAAACCAAGAGAGAATGTTAGCTCAAAACAAGCGTCCTCTTCAAAAGTCTGTTTGTTGTCTTTCCCAACAGGCGTTACCTTCTTCTGCAATACTCACATTTTGCCAGCAATTCAAACAATCGCTTTGGCAGCTTTTCTTCCAGATCAGGAACTTGTGTTTGGCTCAAGTGAAGCTTTTGCTGAAGATCTTTTTACCTTTCACTTTTTTTCCCATTCCAATCACAGCTTTTTTTGTCCCGCGCATTTAAGGTGATTTTGTCCAGAATATGTCACATACAGAGACTATTTATATTTGTTCTAAAGGAATAGGAAAGTAGAAGAGAAAGAGTTTCAGAAACAGCGACGTGCTTCCAATGGCTATGGACGTTCTCGATTGATTTGAATGGTTTAATTTCTCTTTCCAATGGTCCATTCAGTGTATTATTATCTGCCTAATTTATTGCGTGATACTCTAGTAATGAATAAATCAACAATCGATATCGAGATCCACTAATATTATAAAGGCGAATGTGATCCATTCATACTATAATCTTCAAGCAGATGATCTTTCGGATAGGTGAAGCAGCTTGTAAAAGAGAGTCCGTCACCGAATCGCTTGTTCATATGAGTAATCCTGGTTTGTGTCATGAATCAAGGGCAGTTGAATAACGACAGATGAAACCTTGTTCATGAAGTACGGATCTGGACCCCCTTCGAACTAAAAAGAACATCCTGATGCTAATTCTAGCACGCTGCTATTGGTCACTACAATCAACAATTTCCTCTACGCTTGATTGATCTGATCAGCAAAGTATGTATCTTCTTGTGGAATAGTTAGGAAGAATATTAGCAGTACAATTTATTGTTCTATTCCGATAACCGTTATTCTTGCCCAAGTTTCCCGCGAGAGAAAAGTTATACGAAAGATGAGTCAACATCTGGTCTTCTCCACAAATAAGTAGCTAATGGCTTATAGAAACGCGTAGTTGTGTTTTTTTGTAAAGGCCGTACGTTTCTTTGGTCAGGCGTCTCAATAGTTCATGAGGAATGTTCACTGGAAATGAGACCCACATAATATTGCATGAAGTGACACAACGGAAATAGACAAAAGTAAGACCAGATTATTTTCACACGAGCAGAGACATAAACCTTCTTCTACAAGATAGTTCTAACTATCGGCTATTACCTTTCTACCACAACTTGTCCCAGGTTGACAGTCAGTCTCTGTCTCATATTTTCAAGACTTCTTTAAAAAGCTCTGCACAGGTATGCATCTAGTGGCAGATTACCGCGCGCATTACGACGTAAGAATCAGGCACAAGCTACAACGGTTAATAAACCTCATGAAGATTCAACAGATTTCATGATGTCTTACCTTCGGTAGCAGAGGCCCATCATCAACAAATAAATCGTATAACCAGCCTAATTGTGTAAATTATCTTAAGTATACTACAAACTTCTTTTGGCTAATTCTAGGACAGCTTCTTTGGTTTTAGCACCACCGATGAAACCTGCAGCATGGATGAAGACACAACCATCAATACCAGTTGCCTTACTTAATTCTTCATCTCTCAGACCTCTCCATTGTTCTGGTAAAGGTTTTCTGTTTTCGAAAGAGGTAGAAGTGATAGGCACAGTGGATATTCTCCAGTTCTTACCTGAATCTTCGAAAAGGACATACAAAATTTCACCTTGCTTATTATTGGCCTTTTCAACGTTGTATAAGTGTTCTTTCCAAGGAGCAAATCGAGATAGAGTAATGATCTTACCTGATTCGTGGACGTCAAATCTGTCAGCGAATGCCTGCTCAACAACTTGTTTGGCTGGTAACCATGATAAACCGTACGATTTCACGACATTGACAAAAGCATTACCCATCAATTGAGATGCAATTTCGAACTGAGCATCAAACTGAGCATCGGATTGTTCTTCATTCCAGAATGGGTTCAAATTGGCAACTAAGGAAGGTAGACTAATTGATCTGTCTTTAAATCTGGCAGCAGGTTCATTTTCGTACTTATTTATACCATTGTCATTAGCATCAATCGATTCAATGAATTCTTTATAAATCTTTTCGTATAAGAGGTCCAAAACTTCAGAATCTTCGTTCTTGATCAATGCTGAGATGATATCTTTACCGAAATGCTTGTAGACTAAGCCTGCGGAACTCAACTTGGTGCTGTAATTTGATGAGAAAGTCTCTTCAAACCCACGTTGATGATGATCGAAGAATTTGACACCATCGTATTTACCGCTGACATCAACAACAATATCGCTGGCTTCCCATGCTTCGGGATTTCTTGAACGTGTTAGGGTAGAGTTAGCGAACTTTGGAAGAATTCTTAGCATGAAGACAGCTAGGGATTCATCAGCGTGGAAGGAGCCACTGTGGGTGCATATTCTCAAGGGGATTGACATTTCGATCTTCTGTTTCTTAGCGACAGGGGACTCGGCCATTAGAGAGAGAAATAAGAACCTTCAACCTTGCATTGAAGTCTCCTAACTGGAAGAGAATTTTTCAGGTTCTTGATGATGTAAGCGATGGGCCTTTGATCGCGAATCTGTTCTGGATCCCTATTTACTTTTTAACTAAACAAATGCGCGAATTTGTACAAAAAACGGTATCTCGAGAAGAATCAGAACTGAAGACTCGTGAAGCAAAGCATATCTTAGTTGAAGCTCAATCACAACCGCGTTGATGGCAATCGAGGAAGCGAATCGCCCAAGAAGGGCAACTAGAGCCAGGGGTAATTCTGTTGTTCAAAAGATCGCCCTTCATGTCCCTCAAAGTGAAGTGAGTGTCATCCTTTCAAGCTGTCAATCCTGCCAAAATACTAACAATCAGAATCAGAATCATATGCACATAGGTTCTAAATCGGCAGCTCCTATTAAAAGATCCAAATCGCACATACATCTTCAGATTATTGACTCCATTAAAGATCATCAACAATCACTTTTCCCTTTTACAGAGGAAGAGAAACAACAATGGCTTGACGAATACACTGATCTCTTCAATTACAAGATCCTCCCACCGATAGAGCAGCAAAAAGCTCAAAATAAGCAACGCAATTTGAAATACCAAAGATTCCTGGACGCATGCAATTTCAGGCAGCAGACATATGAGAATTTGATTGACAGAAGTACAGTCATTATTCAAGATTTGAAAGATCTAACTGTCAAGTATGATACTGTTATTAAAGAAACCTCTGAGTTTCAAGCTCAATCAGATGCATTGATTGCCGAGCAGACCAAATATGAGAATTTGAATCAAGAGATCCAAGACTATTTACACTACTATGAGTTGTTAGACACCTTCACCAGAAAGCTGAATAACCCAAGTCCAAATATTGTTAGGAAAGAGAGTTTTAGACGGATGTTAAAGCAACTGGATGAATGTCTTTCCTTTGTTGAGGCAAACCCAGATCATAAAGATTATGCTCAGTTCCAAAGAAGGTTCAAGCAATGCTTGATCCGATCATTGACTTTGATCAGAAACTACGTCATAAACAACCTTAAGACAATCAGGGATAACATTAGCTCAAAAGTATCTGGTACTAAGGTCAATTCAGTCACCCAAGAGGCAATTCTATATACAAGGTTCGGCACTGATGCTGAATATTTGAAAGATGTCTCAACCGAACTTTGTGAAAGGGCCCAGGATAATGAGGAATATGCTGGTCTGTTAAATGACTGTTTCAACTTCTACTTCGGTATTAGAAACAAACTATTACAAACCAAAATATGGGACCACATCCAATCATTGAACATCGATAAACACAAGACTTTGGCACAATTCTCTCAATATCACATTGGGTTCTTTACAAAGGTCTTTAGAGATGAACACGATTTATTCTTCAAGATCTTTTCAAGGGATCATAATCATGCCATGACCAACTGGTTTCAAAACCTTGCTGAACCACTCTATGACACAATCAGAAATAGAGTGCTTCGTGAACAATCCATTCTTCCATTATGCGAAACCGCTACTCTGTTGGCCAAATATTATGAATATGACGAGAGTCAAGAACCTTTCGATCATCGCATTGAAGAAAACGTTAATGTACATGACTTCAACAAAGACGTTGACCTAGGTACAATTTTCCAGCCAATCAAGGAAGATGTTCAATCTAGACTTGTCTTTAGAGCTCAGGTCTATGCAGAGGAGAATATCGTTAAGTATAGGCCATCTGCAAAAGATTTCCAGATTGGGCATCGTAAGTCATCATCCCATGAAGGTCAGGCTTCTGATAAACAGGAGCTAGACGATGATACAGCATTTGTTACCAACAAAGCGGGTGTTAGTAACTGGTATCCGCCATTGAATAAAGGTGTTGCCTTGCTATCCAAGATTTATCAGATGGTGTCATCCTCTGTCTTTGATGATTTGGTTCATAACATAGTGCACGATTGTATTATATCCGTTAGAGAAGCATACAGAGTTTCGAAGGAAACACTAGGTCCTCTAGACTCTGATTTGTTCTTTTTAAAGAACTTGCTAATGCTAAAAGAGCAAATCCAACAATTCGACATTGAATATGTCTCCAGTGAAACATTCCTTGATTTCTCCGGCATTGGTGATATCATTGAAAAGATCAAGACAGGAAGTTCAGTTATAGGTGGATCTGGTTTACTACAGCTGGTTCGTGACAGTGTTCCAAAAGTTGTCAGCAACATGGTTGATGCCAGAGTTGAATTACAGACAGAACTAAGAAATATTGTTCACCAATTCACCGAGGATGCTGTTAACAACATTATTGAACCATTGTCCAATCCAAATCCAGAAACCGCCAATGAAGATATCAACAGGTTCAAAGAGAACGCTGAAGCTTCATTCCCAAGAATCAAGGATGAAATCGATACTTTTATCGAAGATCATCAAACTGTGACCACTTTAATCGACGGTATTCAAGTAAGTACATTTGGAAAGTCTCAATTTTGCACCGGTTTACTAACTTAAGATAATAGGATGTAGTTATCCAGAAATACGAAACGTATTATAACACCATCATCAATTCACTGAAAGATGACACCGAAGTCATTGAAGTGGATACGCTCATTGAATTCATCGGTCAATTAGTAAGTAGGCTGTTTGAAACAATTGAACTGGAAAAGGATGTCCAAGGTTTGGAATTGAATATATCTGAATGAATGCATCAAACCTGCAGTGGAAAACTTGTAGGTAGTTAAAATTAGTTCCTTGCTTGTTCTTCTTCATCTTCCATTGGATTGTATGTGTTCTCAGATAATAGCCTGTTCAGCTGTTGCTTCACAAATTCAACTTTTGATGTCGCTATTAGCAGGTGTGTGTCATCTAATTCCTGCTTTTGTCAGTATTAATCTCATATTGTAACTGATTGTTGTACTCACTTCCATAACGATGTCATGCCTTTCAGAGTCAATGTTGATGACAAGGGATCGAATTGAAGGATCACACTCTATTAAAGTACCTAGAGAAAAGTTAGATATACTCCCTGCTAATAACACGGTAGCTTACCCTTGATAGCTTTAGGCATTCTGCTTTACTTCACCCTTTTCTAAATGTTGTTAGTGTTTTTTTGTGACGGAGAAGTGAAATCATGAGGAAAATAATTTGAAAAACTCTCGTTTTTAGAAGAATTAATCCATTTTTATGTAGCCACAGGCTCCAGCTACTAACTAACCACGTACATGAATAAAAAATCGCTTTTGGCAGGTTCTATTATTTTACTGAATTAGGACTAGTCCAGAAAGAGTGTAAAGGAGAACACATTACAAAAGAGAGGTGACACCTATAAGAAAAGTTAGAATACAATGCAATATGTATTCGCCTTCTGTTTTACGTAAACCTCAATATGGTGGCATCTCTTAGCGTCCCTTATTCTATGTTTTGGATCGATCTGCCCCCTAATTTGTCTGATTGAGGTCTTTACAGTCACTCAATTTCCTCACCTGTACCTGCAAATGGGTTCAATCTGTTCAAGAACCCACCAGTGACGCGGCCAAAGACATCTGTAGCAATAGTGTTAGCCTTACCGAACTTATCACATTTAGTGAAGGCCAAGGCATTGGTCATAGTCAAAGCAATGGCAATAATGACCAATATTAAACTCAAGAACTCAAACTTCAGAATGGCAAAGATAGCTAAAGAGGCCCATAAAGCAGGGGAGGCATAAAGCAAGATCCAAAAGACTTTTGAGTCAATTGGATTGATGTATCTCTCCGGGTCTGCGGTCTCAAAGACCCATATACTTTCTCCGTTATTATCTGTCTCGTTCCACCAACGTAGTCCCACTAGTAATCTCCCACTGATATTCTTGACGTTCCAGAAATCGGCAGCTAATAGCAGTATCACACTGATGAAGAAGAAAATAAAGTTGCTAGTGAAAAGAAGGCCGAGTATGTATGCCAATAGAGAACCAACCCTGAAAACTAGAAAGAACAGAAGGGCAACTGGGTGTGATGATTCTGAAAGTCTTTGAAAAAGTGTTCGATCTTGTGGTGATGATCCCGCAATACCTGTGTTCTCAGAAGACTGTCGCTTGTGTTAGTTTCCCCGGTCCTCTTGAAGTGCGTTTCAGTATACTGATACTTACCATTGCGCTTGTTAACGGTCAAATGAATATGTCCTATCCCATCATACTAAGGGTATTTTAAGCACTAATATTTGTTAGAGAAACGTCGGTCCGGGTAACAATTGAAGATGTGCGGTGTCCGGATGTATTCTGCAGGCTACGCATAATTTCGCGGCCATTTTATCAGAGTGCATTGTTGAACCGTTTGACAGAATCCGATTTAAAGTGTCTGAACTTTCTTCTGCGTGGAGCAGAGTCCTTGAAGAGGTCCAATGCTTCTCACTGAATTAGCGACTAGTATTGATGGAAAAAAAAATCCTA
Source organism: Taiozyma yuanshanica (assembly GCA_030569295.1). Taxonomy (NCBI): domain Eukaryota; kingdom Fungi; phylum Ascomycota; class Saccharomycetes; order Phaffomycetales; family Wickerhamomycetaceae; genus Taiozyma; species Taiozyma yuanshanica. Next base: position 1,114,028 of record JAJMKP010000001.1, read on the forward strand.
AAGCTACTTTTATTTTCCTTAACTATTAGGGAATTTTTTTCGATCGGATATTTTCCAGTAAATCTCTGATGAAATGAAAAGTTTGTTTGGGCAAGTCTGATCAGATGGCAGCAAGCTGGCCAGATAACGGACCTTTTCTTCCTGCCCTTTAATTAGAAGATCGATTCAGTTTTTGAGTCGCTAAATTACACGCATAGATTGTCTTTATTGCTTTTTTTCACTCAGAGTACTACTAAAGTGTGAGTTTGCTTTGTCTGTTTGGCTGCACTAGTTACTCATCGTTAACTGTACGTGGGGGACAAGCTTCACAAGAGTTTTGAGTAATTGCAATTCACCCTCCTTCATATAATCATCAGTGTACAAGCTATGGGTTACTCAATCAAACAAAAGATAGACATCTGTCTGATGGCTGAGGCTAATCCTGATATGACTCAACAAGATCTCGCTGCATGGGCCAAAAATCGTTATGGTTCCACAAAGCCACCATCTCAAACAACCATTTCCAGGATTCTTGCGAAAAAAGATGAACTAATCGCCTTGAAAGAGCATGAATTCAAACTTATTAGAAGAAGAAGGTTATCAAATCCGTTGCTGAGGAAAGTTCTGCTTGAATGGATCTACCAATCTGTGTGGTGTAACATCCCAATCACTGCTCCAATAATCAGATCATCTGCTGCCAATCTTTGGAGAGAGATACCTGAGAACATGAGAGAAGGCACCGGTGAATTTTCTTATAAATGGTGCTCTCAGTTCTTGTCAAAGGTCAATATCAGCTTAAACAACATTGAGAATGAACTCTATAAAAGATTAAAAGTCTGGACTGCAGAGGAAAGAGACTCGCTGAAGCATCTGTTACAAGGATTTGATCCAAGAAAGATCTTTACCTTGACTGAGGTATTCATAAGTCATGACTTACCCCTTGACAAATCCTATTATGCTGATACTTCAGATTTCATCACTTGTATGTTATGTGTCAATGCTGATGGGAGTGAGAAATTTGACCCACTAATCATTGGCCGATATGAGAATTATCCATCATTTGAGGGCAAGTCCTCTGTTAAGGCTTCAACTAAGCATGGTGTCAGTTATCATAGCAATAGAAAAAGATGGTTAACATCGACATTGTTCTACGACTGGTTATCTGTCCTTGATAAGAGACTAGCCTTAACGAACAGAGATATTGTTTTGATACTTGACGATTCTGCATCACATCGTGTTGCTAATATCAAATTACAAAGAATCAGATTGTTGTTCACTTCATCAACATCCAGCTTCTTACCTATGGACTGGGGTGTTGCTAATGATTTCAGGTTGATCTATAGAAGTCAGCAGTTTCAAAAACTCATCACTAGACAACGTCAGAAGAATAGTAATAACAGAATTCTTTCCAAGGAGGAGCAGAGCTTTACTATGGCTGAAACTTTTGATCTCGTGAAAGAATCATGGACTTTGATACCAGATACTAGAGTGAAGTCCGCTTGGAAACAAAGTGGTATCCTGCCTGAATCGATTACCAAATCATTCCTTAGACAAAGGCTATTTGATGATCATTTGGAAACCGAACTGCATCATCTGATTGGACAATTGGAAGTTCATGAACGCTGGGATGTGCTGTCACTACTAGACTTGACCGTAGAACAGAAGATTAATAAAACATACCTTTCAAATGTTGAAATTGTCCAAAGTTGCATTGTTGATAACTATGCTGATTTTGATCACGCAAGTGGTCAACCAAGAAGAGCGCCATTCTCTCATACACTGGGTCAAGGTCTTCCGAAGCTACAAAGATTAGGTGAACGTTTAAATTCCGCTACAGACATAGAGGTGATGGATTTTGATCCGATTGATTTTGATTTTGAAAACATTGAACTAGATGACCAGATGATTGATGGCTTGAACTTTAATTATAACATTGCTGGTCCTTTGCATACCCAATTACAACCAATGTCAGAATTGGCGCCAATTTCATATGATAGCGGGAACGACTTCGAAGTTATCAGATCATGGACAAGAGTGTTAGACACTGATACTCCGGGATCGTCTGAGACCATGTCAACTTTTGATCCTTCTGCCATTGCTACTATCCCAGTAGTCAGTCCACAGACTCAATTTAGAGAAGCCAATGAAAAACTGTCAATAATTACAAGTTTCATCAACCTCGTTGAGCGGGATCAAACAATGAAGTTATCGAAATCTACGATGGATGAGCTCAGATTCTTGCAGCAAAGATTCATCCACAGTGATAATAGAAATGTCCCACCATTTAGTCCATTTTCATGAGCTCGGCAAGATTTTAATGATATTTTAATGCATGTTACCAACTACAATCACCCCTATAAATATATCGTATTAAATATGTACAAAATTTCGTAACCGCCTGATTCCTTATGTGTTCATTTCCCTTGTAATCTAGCCTTTTCTTCTTCCAAATCTAAACCGTACTCATTCACCAATTTTTCCTCCAACCTCTTTCTTTTCGCTAAAGTCTCCCTCTTCATTCTTGCTAGTTCAGCTTTGATTTCATGTGGCTCTTTTGGGATCTTGTTAGTGGTTTCTGGATCTGGCCAGAAACCTGGGACATTGAACTTTTTATCTGCGTCAACACCAACGTAGTACATAACACCGATTGGCGTCATTAGGTAGAAAGTGAACTGTTTTCTTGTCAGACATTATATCCAGTAAAGGCGAGGTAACGCTCAGAACTTACTCTAAAAATCTCTAGCTGAGATCTAGTTAGATTTGGAAATATTCTGTTTAAAACCATTTTTGCTGAGGAGGTGCTTTCCTGTATAGGTCACAAAGTTAGCTTAATTCACAAGAGCTTCTTAACAATTTTTCGATTTCCTGATGCTGTATCGCGAATACTTCCTTTTACACCACATTGTGCTGTATTTACCAGTATTTGCTTATAGGTATAAGAACTTCGGTGTTTGATATTCCAGTTTTCCCTTTAACCACACCGCAATCTCTGAATCTCAGCTGTTAAAGTTTTGCTTTATACCAACATTAATTTTGTTAACCTACTAAATATAAACGAGATCAACTAATGTTGAAATTTCGGTCTACTATTATAACATTTCTAATACGTTAAAAATATTTACCTTCTCTTGTAGATACAAGGCTTCAATAACCATTTTCCTTCAGGCGTTTGTTTTCTCTTCAACTCTAATTGATCCCTTTCATCTTCCTGTTCAATGAATTTTTTTTTCCTTTCTAACTTGGCATTTCTTTCAGCAATGATATCGGCTGGAGCTTTGAAGAATTCGAATCTGGTAAACATTTTATTATCTGAATCGGTCTTCTTATGGAAGAAACCTTGTAGCTTTAAAGCTTTAACAAATTCTTCACCCTCACCACCTCTTTCTGTGAATCTTGACTTGATCTCAGCGATCCACAATTCACCTCTTGGTGCTAGGATTCTGTAAGCCTCTTTGATGAAGTCTAAGAAATTAGTCCCCATTAAAGCCAAACAGAAAATGACAATGGTACAGGAATTATCCTCCAATGGAACGTTTTTGATATCAGCAACCGTGATTCTTTCATTGGCCTTTTTTAAATCGAAACTGTGAACTTCAATGTCTAATTGCTGACCCTTACCTTTCTTTTTCTTGTTCTTTTGGTCCAAGAATTTGGCAATATCGGCACTAAATTGGGCTTCACCACACCCCATATCTGCGATGACAACTTTCTTATTTCTAGCAAGACCAGGGAGACCACCTGGAGCATTTACATTCTTCTTAGATCTCTCTTTAACTTGATTGACAAAGACATCAACTGGGTTTTCTGGCCATGATTGAACCTGAGATCTAAAACCTTCATGGTATTCGTCAAAAAGTGAAGGTTGCTCCTTGACAAGCTTCAAGGCTTCTTCTGATTTGATTGTGTATAATTGTTCGTTGATCCATCTAAATCTTGATCCTGTTAGCTTAACCATCATTTTCTGCTGCAGTGGAGTTAGTTTGGCTTTGGAAGGTAGATCTAATTGAGGCTTTGATTCTTCTTCGGCTATTTGTACCTCCTCATTCTCATTTTTGTTAGTCTCTCCAGCTAGTGACTTCTTTTGCTTCTTGTTCTTTCTGGACTTTTTCGACCTTATCTCATCGCTATCTTGTTCTTCTGATATACGTATCTCATCCTTAGTTATATCCTGGTTTTTTCTCTTCTTGTTATCTTTTTTTGTTTTACTAGTGGTTTCACCACCAAGCTTAACTTCAGTATTCAAGTTCCAGCCTTCAGTTTGGAATAGAGCCATCGCGTTAAGACGTTACTGGCTGCTGATAATGTTGATAATGTTTTTAACTTATTAGTTCAGGTCTTGAACTTTTTTCGTTTGATAGGAGAGAAAAAAATTTTGGAAAAATATGGCCCCGAACAGCTCATCGCATATCTTACTGGTCATGAGCCCGGCAGGTGCTACAATCTACAATTAACATGTTATCTGTCATTACTTTCATTATCGTTGATATTCATTTCCTATGTTCCTTGAGGTATATCCAAGCATTATCATCCTTACTGTATTTCCAACTGAAGTCTTTTTGTGACTTCAGTAACCAAAAGATTATTCTATTAAGTAAGAAGTCGTCAATGTGCAACTTCTGAGAGTACTTCTTATTGAAGTCAGCGACCAAACTTTGTGGGTATAAAACTTCTTTATTGATCTTGTACCTTCGCAGTTGTTTCACCAAGTATTGAGAAAACTGAAGTGTTGTATCACAGAAACAATTCTTATCGGCTGTAAATTTAATCAACCGGCACTCCTGTAATTTATGCCTCGAATCATGGAATAGCTCACCTTTGATATCATTGACTGATTTGATTTTGAATCCAGGAAGTGACAAGTCGACTGTTTGTAAAGGAAATCGCTCCTTTGCCATTAAATCCAAAAACGATGCAACTGTTGGGTCTTTGTAAAGCTGATTCAATTCAAATTCAGATTTTTCATTCTTCACAATCCACTTGAACAATAGCAATACTAGCTTCTCCTCTAAGGTGCTCTTTTTGAAGTCAAAATGGGTCTTATCAGAAATAGACATCCATAGGGTATTCTCAGCTTGTGATTTAGCGGCTGGCGATTCCGGTAATGTGCTCTCTCTTACTTCTTCAAGTCTCTTCGGAATACCACTACGGAATGTTGTTCTCTTCTTACGGGTGATATGGATACTTGAATCAAGAGCAAAAGATGGATTTGGATCTGTTGACGGGTCCAAGTTGATGTTCCGCTGGCATTGTTTTCTCCTGTGAGTCCCGTGATCAACTCTATAGTACGGATCTGATAAATCTGAGTTTTGAGGTATCTGATACCAAGGACACCTCAATACTTCCCTGACCTGCAATGCGTCTTTCCAGAATTTCATCTCTTCCTGCATGTAGTCTTCACCATTGTTAAGTACTATGATTGCATCACCATGGATCTCATACTTTTCATTGAACATCTTCACTGAACCGGTGATCTCAACAAGATATCCGATGCATTGATTATTCAGGCCACCAGCAAATAAAGCCCCCTTAGTAAGCTTCACCACTATACCTGCTCCTGAAGAATCATCAATACTCAAGAAGTAGTATTGCTTCTCGTTCATTTCTTTTAGAAAATACTCCCTTATCCTACCTGTAACTCTCACTTTTCTAACTGGATGATTCTTGAGCAGTATAACGTTATCCTGTACAATGCTCATGGCATTGTATCCGTAAACTTCAAAAATGCTTATACTGTTAACAATATCTTTTATGAAGACTGGAGTGGTCTTGCTATAAAAAGGGGACGAGTGAAATGTTTCAATCGCGTAATACTCAAGATCGTCTATCCGTCGTACCACATTCTGCACTCCAGGAGCACCATCCACGTTTTTCTCCCTCTCACAAGCTCCTCGTATCATTTGTCACTGTTAAGAGTATCTTGCGGTAAACAAAATTATTCCTTCGCGCTAATTTTTCTATCACTGCCATCGGCCAAATACGAACTTCTTTATCACATTTGGGTCTCACAATTGTGTATAAAAGCTTGCTTCCCAGTTTCTAGCTTTTACTCAAACTCCATCACTAACTAACATTCACTGCTCATAATGCCGCCAATCACCTGTCACATTCTTGATACCTCAAGGGGGAAACCTGCCCAGGGCGTTATTGTCGCTATCTACAGAATCGCAGACTTGCCAGAAGGTGACAAAGATATCAGTCTGCTCAATGAAGAGCCATTCGGCCTAGCAAAGACGAACAGTGATGGCAGAGTATCACAATGGGTTTTTCATCCAAATGCTGACTTTGATCTCTTGGGGATCAAAGCCCAGGAGTGGGAAGACTTAAAGCCTGGTATCTATAAGATTCGTTTCCAAACGGGTAAATACTTCAAAAGACTGAGTGAAAATGATAAGTTAAAAGGTATTATAAGTGATGCTAGAACTTTTTTCCCTTTCGTGGAGATAGTATTTAATGTGAGCAATCCCCCTGATAAGCACTACCATATCCCATTGCTACTGTCTAATCATAGTTACACCACATACAGAGGTAGTTGAAGAATAGGTAGCCATGAATGAAATGATAATGATGCGAAAAAGTGATTGAGTTTGTATTTGTACTGTAAAGTATGCACATGTATAACGTAATTGAGAAATTGCGATATACCAAGCTCATCGTTCACCAGTAGTTCCAGTGCCATCTTATACTCATACTTAGAGTAGCTAGATGGGAATCGCTTATCAGCTGACCCGGAGATACCAGAAGATGGAAAAGAAGAGTGGTTATAGAAAGGCCTTCAAGAAAGAACCGGGAATAAACATACCAACGAGAGTTCACTGCAGCTTGAGCACTCAGTTACATTGAAGTCTCTGTTATAGTCACAGAAAGATCAAGGTTTCCTTCCCACACCCTTGGGCAATTAATTGATTCACACTAAATATTTGTCTTGCTGATCGAACGGCTACCTGACTTTTCTTTTTTCTGCACCAAGCGTTTTGGAGAAATGAAAATCAACACAAAGCAGAAACAAATCACTAACTCACTAAAAACTACTTAAACAATCACAAAACTAAAAAAACCGCTCTTTCAATCCCATCAAAAGGTGAATTTTCTAGAAACGATTCACACAAACAATCATATCAAATAACTCCTGTCCCCGGATCAGTCTTTTTGCTGCTCTTCTTCTCGCGGAACCTCTGCTACCTTGACCATCGCTTTATTGCTCACATACACTGTCACAAATCCCTTTTTTATCGGGAAGCTCCTTGACTCTAAGATATTCTGAATCCCAGAAGCTTGATTATCATTCCTGTCAGCGTCGAAATCGGCACTTCTGAGCAAGTCAAGTAACTTATTTCAAATAGCCTTAGCATCACACACAAAAAGAGGGCTTGATATTTTATGGTAAAGTGATAAAACACTTACACACACTAAAAAATGCTAACGACACATGCCGCTGAGGCCACAAGCCTACAAGAGAGGTCATCAGATGAAGCACATAGCAAGGACATATCAAGTGGATTAGATCCTGTAATATATCCAAAACTAAAATCACATTCCCCAGTATCATCAACAGCCCTATCCAGGGTAGTCACAGCCACAGATGAATCCATTCTTTTCACGAATACAGCATCTCTGGAAAGTCAAAACACATCCACAAGCACCCAAGCACAGGCTCAACAGATACCCAACGACATAACTGAATTTGAGGAGCTATCACACGAAATGCAGAGCTCAAATTTATATCCACAGGATCACGCAGCCCAGGAAGATGGTTCTCCTCATTTTGAACTCTACAATTATCAGGAAAATGAAGAGCATGGTGAACAAGATGATGAAGAACACGGTGTCAATCAAAAACTGCTGGATGCTGTCAATGACGATGATGAAGATCAAGAGGAAAGAGAAAAGATACAAGAGATTTCAGAGTTCCAAAATAGCTTGGAGGAGTTTACTCAAAAGTCAATGAACAGAGGATTGAATACCAGTGAAAATGGATCATACATACAAGATGATAACAGTGAAAACGTTCTTATGAATAATGTTGTCAGAAGAAGAAACTCTACCCGCAGGGGAACTAGTGTTGAGCAGAGTGAACCGCCAGCTTTAAATAGAGGAAGGGGATCTGTGATGACTGTGAACTCAAAACGCCCAAGTATTGATGCTGCTACTATTGAGATAGAAAGGATGCGAAGTGCTGTGGTGAACAAGAGGGAAAAGAAAAAGCAACAGCAAATAACAACTACGATAGATGATGAAATGGTGCTGGTAGGTAGCAAAGTTAGCGAGGGTCATGTTAACTATGTTGTTGCATATAATATGCTTACAGGTATTAGGGTATCTGTATCGAGATGCTCAGGTCCACTTCATCCATTAGCTGATCACGATTTTAAAGAAAGTAAAAAGTTGGTATTCGATGTTAATGGTAATGAGCTGACGCCTTCTTCCAAATATGACTTCAAATTTAAAGATTATGCACCAAAAGTTTTCCGTGAATTGCGATTACTCTTCGGTTTAGACCCGGCAGATTATTTGGTCTCATTAACGGAAAAATACATCCTTTCTGAACTAACTTCCCCTGGTAAATCTGGTTCCTTCTTCTATTATTCAAGAGACTATAGATTTATCATCAAAACTATACATCCTGCTGAATATCGTCAATTGAGAAAAATACTGAAGGAGTATTACCATCATGTTAAAAAGAACCCGAATACTCTAATCAGTCAATTTTATGGTTTGCATAGAGTAAAGATGCCACTATACTACGGCAAAAGACGAAAAATATACTTCATTGTTATGAATAATTTATTCCCACCTCACAGAGACATACATGCCAAATTTGATTTGAAGGGGTCCACGCTGGGGAGAATAACTGTTCCAAGGCCAAACAAAGATTCCATTTTCAAAGACTTGAATTGGATCGAAGAGAGAAAAGTCATCAAACTCGGTCCGGAAAAAATCAATGTTTTTGTGAATCAATTAGAAAAGGATGTCAAGTTATTGATCAAACTAAATATCATGGATTACTCATTCTTAATTGGTTTCCACGACTTAAAGAAGGGGAATTCTGATGGACAACTGAACCAAAAGAAGCTTTCTGTGTTCAGACCTCTATCATCTAATTACAATGATTTAAGAACTACCCAATTGAAGGCTATCAATCCATTGGATGATCTGCCACCTGCTGCAGAATTCCATTATAAAAATTTCTTTTACAGTGAAGAAGGTGGCTTGGTTGCGACCGACGAGTCGAATCAGCCAACTGACCAGATAATGTACTTTGGCATTATTGATTGTTTAACAGACTACTCGATTATTAAGAGACTAGAAACGTTCTGGAGATCATTGACAAATGAAAGAAGGACTATTAGTGCCGTTCCACCAAACGAATACGGTGCGAGATTCTTAGAATTTATTGAAAGTTCATTGAATGAGAACACAATCGGACAGAAGAAGTCTAAATCTGACTAGAGGTTTCTGTTTCTGATTACAGGCGATTGTCGTTCTTTATTGCTTTACTTGACGAACATCTTACTTTGTTCCCTCCATTGCTATCGGAACTTCTGTTTCAAATAGATATTTCCTACTCATTTTTTATTCTTTAAAGCTATTAGTTTAATCTTTCTCTTCAACTGAGTTGCTTCAAAAATCGCATTCTCAAGGCGAAATGTATAGCTTGTGAGTAAAAATATAGATCATCATTTATCATGGGACGTTGGACGACGAAAAATAATAAGAGTTAATCGGTGAGCGCTATCACTTTTATGCAGAAACCTACCTCTTATGAGCTTATAACACTTGGACTGCCACTGATATCACATCTATCAGTTATTATATAAGCAACGTGTGCTGTATCCTGCTGAGATGCAATCTCTAGCAATTGATGATCTCACCGATACTCGGAGGAGGAGAGATATTTCCACCTCCACCTTTAATTAACTGCATATCGCTTATGTTGTAGTACAGTCTACCAATCTTTACAGAAATGATATATCTTCGAAACCTAAGTCCCTTGGTGCCCCAGCTGTTAGAGCTGGTACCAAAAAAATGGCCTTGAGTGTCGCTTCAGGAGGTGTTAGATGTGTTGTTTTCTTTATTTGTTTTCCTGTACATGTCACTAACCTGGAGTGTCAGTCAAGTGCTCTTTCTCGGGTATAGTAATAAAGTATTATGCTCGATGAGCATCACGTGACATGGGGGATCTTTTATCACAACACCTGAACACCACCAATGTTTCCCAAGCCTGTCCAAATACTGAAGGAATACGGGCTAGGAACTGCTACAGCATTAGAACTACCAGGGCTCGGAAGTTGATTTTCCTAACAAGGACTCCATTGTACTTCTTATTATGGAACAGGAACTACTCCAGGCATACCAATTGCGTACTCTAGATCCACAAGACTGGGAACGAGACACGTTTAAGCTAGATGAACAGAATCAGATACTGGACTCACTTGACAAACGCAACATCAATAGTGATCTGCTGCTGGACATTGTCCATAAAGACAGCAATCCAGAGCTTTTATTGAATCCGGAAGATCCATTAGACCCAACAAAAAAAGTTGTTCAGGTTCTCCGAGAGAGAGGTGTCCCTGTGAATAATCAAGATATATTGAAGTTCTCCATTGGGAGTAAACAGTTCAACTCCAAGCAATTCTTGAAATTCGTACATAAGGAAGATTCGTTTAGGCAGTTACAAGATAGTTTAAGCAACTTGGAAGAATCCATTTCACGAAAGAATGCTGAGCTAAGACAATCGGTTGAAAAGGAATACTTGAGATTTGTGAGGTCAAAGTCATCATTAGATACCCTATTATCTCAATTCCAAAAAAATGGCTTCAAGAACGAAGATGAAGGGATCAAAACTCTGACAAGTAATATCAGTAATGCTAATAAAGAATCGGCTCTCATAATCAAACCTATACTATTCAATAAGCAAAGGGAAATTAAGTTGAAACAGTCATTAGATTTCATTGAAAAGAAGAAGTTTTTCTTTGATCTTCCTAAATCTTTCAAGGCCTACGTTTCTGACAATGATTATGAAAATCTTGTTCATGACTACAGAATTGCCAAAGAGATGAAAGAAGATGACAACAGCAAGATCATCAACAGGATTTGGGAGAATGTTGAGACCATAGTTGACTCATACAAGACCAAATTATGGGGTAAACTAAACAATGACAGCCCAAAGAGCGATGAGTTTTTGAAGACTATTAGGAAACTAATCGAGCTTGATGCAATTGATAATCCTATTTTTGAGTGGATTGAGATTAGATCGAAACATATCCTGACAACATTCAATGAAAACTTCAACAAATATCATGATAGAATCTTGAACGTTCAGTTAAACATCTTATCAACTCTTGATCAACAAGATTACAGCAACTTTAAGAATATCCTAGGTGGTAATAACCAATTAATGGACTCTACGATTGTTATTGAAATGTGGTTGATAATAAGCAAGTTATTTGATAGTTTGAGCTCAACTGCCCAGGAGTTTATTGAGTTTTGGACTCATGTTAATAGCTTCCTTGATGGCTCGTATAAGCAGAAACTTATATCCAATTATATTGATCCAACCTCCCCATTCATTAATTTTGAGAAGTATGAAGTAGAAGACATCAAATCCAAAGGGGAGGCATTCATTGACAAATTCCTTCATAAAATTATCTTATTCTTCACTTCCACTCAAGATTCGTTGAAATCGCTACACTCAAATGATGCAACTACGAATGATGGTTCTGTTGATGCTTTTGGTTTTCTTCCACCATTTTCCAATGGTTTGAGTACTTTGAGATATCTACCACAACTACACACTAGTGTTAGCAAGACTTTGAGTGATCTAGGCCAACTGACCATTACAGATAGAACTACAGAGGAGTTAAGGGCATCGTCAGCTTTAATACAAGAAAGGATTGTGAGTGCAGTTTGCGCCAGCTGGTTGAATGACTGTCAAAACTTTTACAGGCTAGAAGAATGGCAAAGACTAGAGACAGGTGATACCACGATCCCAGGTCTAATCTACGATTTTGAGATATATATCCTTGAGAGACTGGGTAATTTGCTATTTGGAAAACTTCCGGATGCTAGAAATGTTCAAATTGTGAAGTATCCCTCAAAGAAAGTTCTTACTGGGGTCCAAATTCAATTCTTAAGAAGTTTTGACATCCTCCTGGAAAGTATTATCAAGAAGATAATTGAAGAAAACCATAATACAACTTTAAGTAAGGATACGAAGAATTATCACAAGCTTTTAACCTTGTTCAACATCAAGAAACTGACGAGTTCAGTTGTACCTGCTGTCATCGAAAGATTCGACAAGTTATTTGAAACAAAGTTGCATTCAAAAAACCTAGAGATCTTTTCCATCTTGGACAATATGGAACTAACTATATTTGACTCCTTCATGAATGAGCAGAGAAAGATCATCTCATATATTTTACTAGAGAGCGTATCCACTATCAATTGGGATGGACCAACTGTCAACGGTAGAAAAGTGTCATCATACATCTATGAGATTTTGAATGTTCTGATGGGCGTCTACACCAGTGTTTTGAGTGTATCACCTGGATTGATTGAAAAAGTATTTCAGAGTTTGTTAGAGCACACATCTGCCACTTTGTTGAAGAACTACCGAGAGATTACCCAGTTCAGCGAAGGTGGTTTGAGACAGATTGTTCTTGATGTTGAATTTTTCAAAAGTTTGATTGGTAAGTCTGCTAACGAAACCATTTCAAGAAACTTCAAGTTAATTTATAAATCCTTAGATGGTGCCCAGCTAGATTTTAGAAAGGCTTATGAGGAAATAGGACAAACTTTGGATGAGGCACTAGAAGCATCAAGCATAGAATACGAGATCTTCAATATTTAGCGCCAGTCAATACATCGGTCAATTTTGAAAACATAAAAGCAGTATTGTAGATTATCCTTCTCTTCTAATACACATAGACCTGAATCATTTTCTCTTTGGACCTCTAATTGGTGGTGGTGGTTTAGTATGATTTGGATCGAACATAGGTGCGTTTCTAAGCAGCTCAGGAACAACAAAAAATCTGATGCTTGACCCTCTGATGAAAACCTGATCTAAGTGCGTTACTTTGCCTTCTCTTGATGTGGCAGTGATGTCCTTTAGTTGGACGTTCATGTTATCCTCAGCTAGAGTTTGTTAGTATTGAATGCTCCATCTCGACGGGTTCTACACGGTTCCACTCACACTCAATCAGTTTTCCTCTGTAAGTTTCACCAGAATTTAGTTCCAGAGACACAATATGACCTTGTGCCTCACTCAGAAGTTTCACAGGTATCCCACTAGACATTTTATGTGCGATTCTCTCAGTGTTGAATGTTGGCAGGTACCATTTGAATTTGTAAATAAAATTTCAAAAAATCGCGAGTATAATAACGATAAAAGCGCTTGTTAGATCTTCATAGAGTTTGCACATAACACAAAGGGAATCCTCGTTAAAAGACTCGCATTAGGAACATTGGGAATGAGTGGCGAAATTCAAACTGCAAGCTCATCAATTTTCAGCGTTGCTCCCGTCCAATTCCAAACAGACGTTGCTAATATCTGCGCCTTGAGTGTTTGTAATGATATATTGATAATAGGATTCAAGTCAGGAAACCTCTTCAGAATCGATCTGAACGATCCTGCAGTCATTGAGACACTAGAGCTACCTTTCAGGAAGTCAACTCAAGAACTGGGTAACATAGAAAAGCTTTTCCAGGATCCAACTGGGAATCATTTGATTATAACAACAAGTAAGAATGAGAACTTCTACATACATAAGGAGTCCAGTGTATTCAAATACTTGAACGATTTAAAAAATTTGCAGATAACATATGTCGGATGGAATAAAGAAGCCATCACAGAGTCAAATACTGGTCCATTTCTTATTGGTGACAAAACAGGTGCCATTCATGAAGGGTTTTTGGAGTATCAAGTTGCCTCACTGAAATACACGAAGAAGTTTAACAAGAACATTTATCAAGCTCAGTTTTCCATAGATGGCCTAGATATTAATTTTCATCAGGGTTCGAATGATATAACAGTGCTGGTTGTTGCTGGTGATGATATTGCGTATTGGAACGAGAAGATAAGGAAGAAGAATGCTAAATATAATGATTTGATATTTGGTGAAACTTTCAAGCAAAAACCTGTTGAGTTTGAGAAATACCAGGACCTTGGTAATATAAAAGGACTAAAATTCACATCTAATGACCTTGACATTGGGTGGCTAACTCTTCCGGGGATTGTCTATGGTAAGATTGAGAGATCTAAACTGAGAACAAAGAAAAACATTCAGGACTTCAAATTCTTGGTGAATTTGGAGCTACCAGAGTCTACGCACAGGTTTAAATCCATTGCATTGACGAAGTATCATCTCTTACTTCTCAGAGGTCAAGAATTATTGGCCATCAATAAGCTGAATGATGAATTAGTGTTCCATCAAAAGCTACAGTTGACTGAGAATGAAAGACTAATTGGAATTTCTGCCGACTATCTGAAGGAAACATTCTGGGTTTACTCAAACCTGAATATATATGAGATAACAGTTGATGATGAATCAAAAGACATTTGGAAAGCCATGATTGAGAATAATGATTACGAAGACGCATTGGCTAGCACTAAAGATCCCAATATCAGAGATATCATTTATAGCAAACAGGGTGATTTTTATAAAAAACAAGGTGATCTGATCAAAGCTGCAAAGAGCTATTCGCATTCCAGTAAACCATTTGAAAGTGTTGCTCTAGAGTTTCTGGAGAAACAAGAGAATGACGCACTACTAGAGTATTTCATGGGAAGGCTGAACTTGATAAAGAAAGACACTCAAAAGTTTGACTTTAAGATGCAGCTCATAATGCTATCATCGTGGATTGTTGAGTTTTTCATTGAGAAATTGAATGAAATTGATGACATTCTATCTACAGAACAAGCTAATCGGATTGAGGAAACTACACTTTTGAAGACAAACACAGAAAAGAGATTTCAGGACTTTTTGCTTGAAAACAGCAATATTTTGGACAAGAAGACAATTTATGAAATTATCACATCCCATAATAGACGCTCGGAACTATTGTATTACGCCAACTTGATCAATGATTTTGATTTTGTCCTTGCTTACTGGATCAGATTGGAAAACTGGACGGAGTCCCTAAAGATTCTGGAGAGAAATAGTGATCCAGAAATAGTTTACAAGTACTCTACCGTGTTGTTGGTTAATGCCCCTGCCATCACAGTTGAATCGTGGCTGAGAATTGAAGCTTTAGATGTCTCAAAGTTGATCCCTGCCATTTTGACCTATAATAAGAGCTCTAGAAAGGTTAGAGTCTCCAAACACCAAGGTATCAGGTTTTTGGACACGTACATAAAGGAAGCTAATTCGACGAATTCTATTGTTCATGATACATTACTATACCTCCTGATATCGAATGAGTCAAGCACTGATGAAGAATATGTGCTGAAAATCTTGGAAGAACAAGGTGCCCAACCATATTACAACTCCGACTTCATATTGAGACTATGCTTAAGATACAACAAAGTCAAGAGTGCTGCCTCTATATATTCGAACTTGAACTTTTATGAAGATGCTGTTAACCTTGCTCTTAAACATGACATGGTTGATTTAGCTATGATTATTGCTGATAAACCTGATGACGATAAAGTCAGAAAATTCTTATGGTTGAGAATTGCTGAGAAACGAATTTCATTGATCAGACCATCGGAGAATAGTAAAATCAAATCAGAAGTTAAAATGCTATTAGATAAATGTGAGTTGATCACTATAAAAGACCTGTTACCAAAACTACCTAACTTCACCACCATCGATAACTTGAAGGATGAAATTTCAAATGACCTGGAGAGATTCGGTACCATAATCAATAAACTAACAGTCGAAATGAACCAATACACTGTGATAAATGATAATATTGCTAAAGATATTGCAACATACAAAGAGAAATCTCAATTGATCAAATCTGGTGAATCGTGTTCGTACTGTGACTCTTTGTTAACCTCCAGAAAGTTCTTCATTTTCCCATGTAATCATGCCTTCCATTCTGACTGTCTAATAAAAGAGATCCTACAATCTAGTGACTATAGTACAAAGAAGAGACTAGAGTTCTTACAGAAGAAATATCTGTCATCAAAGCAAGAAAAAGGTTCCAAGTTCATTAACGATCCGGAAGTTGATGCTTTACTGTCAAGAAAATGTCCATTGTGCTCTGATTTGAAGATTGAGACTATTGATAAGCCATTTACAGAGAGTAAATCTTCCAAAGATGATTGGGCTATCTGAACCTAACTCGAAATAAACATTTCTAAACTATTGTGATATGTATGTGAAGCATGTATTGTGTTTAGGTCGAGTAATTAAGGTCTATGATCCATATCAGTGGGTACGAAGTTAGTAGCTTAATAAACCTTGTATACAAGTCCCTATTGAAGAGGATCTTTGGTTAGCGAACAGCCTCTTAACATAGTCCTTTATGAAGCATTAGCTCTAGTAAATGGAGCAATTGGGAAGAGTTAGAAGCCTTTACCATACTATTATAACCACCTTCTTCCTTGTGAAGTATGGTAATGTCTCTATTTAGGTACTAATAAGGAAATTTCGCGAATAACAAATTCGTCAGAAGTTTGAAAGAATTATGATGAGAAAGCAGCCTGTAACGACAGATAAGAAGGCGGAAAGGAGATCAAAGATGTCGCAGGAGGCACCAAAGAATGATGAAAGCATGATGGACGTTGATTTCAATGATGAAGATATTTTCAATGATGATATCGACGGAACTGAAGGCCTAGAAAATTCCAATGGTCAGGACAAAGAACAAGATAATAAAGCCTCCCAAGCACTACCAAAAGTAATTGTCCCTGAGCTTCCTGAGTTCACGAGAAAGGATAAAACCTTACACGAATTGCTGGAGATGATGGAAGATTACTATCCTATTGTAAGTGTGATCTCGGCACCAATAATTATGAGAAATGTCTGAAACTAACTCTACATGTTAAGATACCTGATGCGGTAACAGACTATTACCTACAAAAGAATGGTCTAGACTGTGATGATGTTAGAATGTAAGTTTAATGAATCCAACTTTTTATTTCCTTGGTCATAGTTATTAACTCTTTTGAAGCAAAAGGATCCTTGCATTAGCTACGCAGAAGTTCATCTCAGATATCGCTACCGATGCCTATGAATATTCTCGTATAAGATCCTCCTCAACTGTTTATAATTCAACTAACCCCCAAGCTAGAGCGAAAGCTCTGATGGCTGGTGCTGCTGGTCAACAGACAACCACTTCCAATTCTGGTAATAGTTCGAAGAAAGTTGTGCTAACAATGGATGATCTAAGCAGTGCCTTATCGGAGTACGGCTTGAACGTCAGTAGGCCAGATTTTTATCGTTAGTTTATTTGCTACTTGTTGTAATTTATGAGTTTTTACGTGTTTTTTGTGGGTCCTTGTTGGTTTCTAGTGTATAACTTAATGAAAAGTATATTCAATTATTAACAGCATTGCAACAAGTTTCAGAAAGCTTCAAGTTCGTTATAAAAAAAATAAGGAATAAATAAAGTAAAATGGCGGTATGATGGACCAATTCTTAAGCACGGAAAAAATGAGTATTGTATTTGCTCTCTTCGTGGACGTCCATAGATTTTTTGAATTCATTCATTTCATATCTAATCTGCTGAATGATCTGAGGATTAGAGTAATATTTGGACACAGGTGCAGAATGACGGTTGTAAATATGTGGAGGGTATGTAGCATTGACAAAGATTTCGTTGGCGAATCCCACACTCTTTGCTTTGTTGTGAGTTGGATCCTTCTTAAGAATGGATGGGGTGTGTTCGATAGTAACTGGTGGTTCTCTCGGCTCTGTACTGAAAATGACGTCATATCCACTGGTACCATCGTCTTCGAAATCTGAGTGTTCATGAACGGTAGATGGTGAATCTATTTGATTCGAAGACAATCTTGATGAAGAACTCATTGAACGGATAGAATTCTTTCTCCTAATCGATTTCGATCTCATCGCACGTCTTTGGGACTTACCAAGGTCAGGGGATGCTAAATCAGGGAATGAAGTTTCACCATATTCAATTATTTTTTCAATGAATTCCATGTCATCAAATGTAATGACTTGGTCTTCTGCATCATCGCAGTTGCTCGTGTATACGTTATCTATCTTGTGATCTCCTGACTGAGGCCCAAGTGATAATCTGGGTTCAACTAATGACAACGAAGTATCAGCATACGACTCAACATGCTTATCAGCATACGACTCAACATGCTTATCAACAGAAAGACCTGAAAACTTTGAGGGTAGGGCCTCATTAGATTCAAAGTCACTAGCAAATTTGAGATTAATACCTTGGTCCTCATCACCTTCAGCAAATGAGAACTGATCAAAGGCTTCGTCAACATCCAATAATTCCCCTTTTCCTGCAGCTTCGGCAACTTCAGGAATGAATGGTTCAGAAGCGATGGGTGTTTTATGGTGCACATCAGTAGATGGAGTTTTAGGTGATAGTGGCTCTGTATAGTTATTATTTAACTCTTTCAAGCTCTTCTTCTCTGGAACTGCATCTACTTTCGACTTCTTTTTCTTACTTTTTGAGAACACTCTCGACAGCATCTTCTTGAGAATTGACCTTTTTTTTTCAGGCTGAGCTATGCTGACAACAGAATGCGTTCTTGAAACTTTGGCAGATGCCGGTTTTCCAAGTGATGGGGATGCTATAACTTTGAGAGGAGGTTGAGGGGTCACTGTCTTTGTACTTCTTATTGATGTACTTTTTATGCTTTGACCAACATTAGATTCAGATGTGGCAATTTCAACTGCAGTAGCCTCTTCAATCTTTCCTAGATATGGAGTCGTTGTAACATCGACAGCCCCTTTGACACAATTACTAGATTCCCTACCTATGCTAAGATCGTCAACAGATGAAGGTGGTGTACTTTCGTTGACACTTTCTGATCTTGAATTTCCCGATGGACTTGGTGAAGTCGAATTGCTGATTATAGGTTGAGCACTCGTATCATTAACTAACGTCTTATTATCGGATGGCATAGGAGTTGGGATGAATTGACGTTCTTCTTCAGTCAAGGAGAATCTTGAAGCAGGAACTTCGGGGTTAGAGCTCTTCTGTAGTTGCTGAAATGGCAGTGGACGTAAGGCCCTATTTGGGAGATGACATTGAAATTGATTACTTTGAAGTGGCTGCTGTTGTGATAATGGCTGAATTGGCCTTTGAACCTTTTGTAAACTATGCAAATTGGTGTATGAATTTCTCTGTATTCTTCTAGGTATATAGACCTCGCCATTTGGGAAAGTGAACGTATTGGCCAACTGTGGTCTTTGCTGGTGCTGACGAGGTGGATTCATTGGATGTTGGAAATGCTGAGGTTTGATATGCTGAGCTTGTAATGGTATATTTCTGTCTCTCGCTGGAAGCGGTTGCGGTCTGGGAGGGCCGTAGTTTAACTTTGGTTGATTCTTCAACGATTGTCTTCTTCCATCGGGTATAGTGGTCATAGGGGTACTAAATGATAAGAGATCTGAAGTACTTCCATTCTGGAAGCCCGTTATCATTGGCATGGACCCGGATCTTGGTAGTGATGGTGCTGAGAGTCTGTCAGATCTCAGAGATTGTGATGAGATGCTCTTGCTCTGGAGGTTTGGTCTAGATCTTGATGGTTTGGAAAACTTGTGATCCATGGAGAATAAGTCGTCAGTAGATAAGCCTCTGGGAGCCTTATGAGCTCTATCGGTGATTATGGTATTGTTAGAATCGAATGAGCTAAAGCTAGTGATCGAATTGACTCTTTTAGAACTGTTGAAGTATCCAGGGGCCGTTACCTGTGGACCAATTGAATTTTGGTTGTTCATGCCAGTTTAAACGAGGATAAAGTGGTAAAATAAGGATCAGTTAAGATTGGCTGTTAGTGCTGTAAAAAAAAAGTCTAATCTTCCTTTGAGATATTGAAACTAGTCCTCCTAACTAAAGAGACCAGTTATATTGATGGCCCAGAAGACTTTTGATAAGGAGAATTGAATTTTGCTTTATCGTTAATGGCTATTTAAAAGTAACGTCTGGCTAGTGCAAGGAACTCCTGTGGCAGGTGCAAAGGTAGGGAAAATGGCAGAGTAGAGCTCAGAAAAGCCATGCAATGGTTGAATAGACAGCGATTGCCACAAAAAAGAAGACTCAAGTTAGCGATTTATGATGGGAATTTCCTGTTAGTATCTAACAAGGAGTAAAAAAAAGATTGACTCTTGTATCTTTGTTAGGAACTAGCCAAAATTGGACAAAAGAAAAAAGGAAAATTAGCGAAATGGAAAAGCAGCAAAGATTAGTAGAACGATATATGCGATTGGGGTTGAAATTGAAGGACCAGTAACTGTCAGATCCAGGAACTGAGGTTGATTTACTTTTCAATTTTTAGGGAAATGGTTGTAGGTTTCAACTTATTAACCGATTGTTTTTTAATCCTTTTTCACGGTTTTGCAACAACAAAAAAAAATCGAAGAAGACAACTTGTGCATATCTACGCATAAACTGAATGCATTTTTACTGTCCGACATGCAACTGTTTAGGCGGTCAGTTATTTTTAGGCTCGCGAAAAAATATTTTTTTCGCCAACGGTGTGAGAGAAGCATGCGCAAAATCTGACAATCTGACCAAAATGGAAATAGCGAAGAGTCTTAGTCCGCATTGGGATAGATCTCGCAATAATTTTGTGAAGGGGATTTCCTGTTTTGGCTCATGGGCTGTGCTAAGGGAGTGGTTGGTCCAAGGTGAGAATTTGAACTTTGAACTTTGAAGTTAGAACTTTGAACTTTGAACTTGGGAATAGCAAGACCTGGCTAGGATTTCTCATAGATATATCAAAGTCTCAAAAGTGTCAGTAATTGACCTAAGGAACCAAGAGGTAAGAACTGGGGACCGAGACATTTTGCTTCTCCTTCAAATGTTGCTGCAAAAATCTCTGATTTGTACCAGTTGATACAATTAGCTGGGAGTGAGAATATGTGGTAGACTAATAGAACCGGCATCATATATAAAACAAGCGACTTCCTTCATGAGCTTTTCCCTCAAAGTGTGAACCACCTTGACTAGATCTAGGAAAATATTTCCTAGCTGTTCAAAGCGGTCTATCAGTGAACGACACTTATTGAAAAGTCGTAAAAATAAACTGCCTTGGAAAAGGCAAGCTTTAGTGATAGCAAAAGTATTTTAACCGTATCCATAGAGCACTACCCACTTTCAAAATCAGCATGGCTCTCTTCTGAGCTGCACTACTTGTGCTCGCACCCTCGAGAGCGGCTAGAAGCCCGTACTTATTAGAAATTCCGCGATTCCGTATTCCAGATCTTGGTCTCAATCCCATACATTATTATATCACAGATGGTCGTAAAAACAGCCATATTAACGAGGATCATTTCCTATTGTCTGCAGTCCTACACTTTACTCAAGTATGTACAAATGTTCTATCCGACTATGTAAAATTTCGTTATCAATCATTAAAAAGTGTTAATCTAGTCACGTAGTTCATAAATGCATTCATCTCTTTCGTATAATCTTGGATCTTTCACAGATCAAACTGATTTCATCAGCTGTCTTTTTATCTCCAAGTTCTATTAGGTGGAGGTATAGTGGTTTTAAAATGTAGAAGTTCCATTTGAATTGGTTCGTGGAGGTCTTCACAACATTTGCTGCATCATAAAGCAGATTCAATTCAACCAAGGAAAATACCATTTCTTTGGCAAATCTAAAATCCAGATCTTTTCTCTCTTTCTTTGAAAGTTTTGCATACTTGCTGGTCTTTCTAAATTTACCACGTTCTGACCATGCTAATTCACATATTTCGATATCTTTGAATCTTTTACCAGCAGATAACAAAGTGGCATAAAGTTCTGAATTCCTTTCAAGCTTAACATTGATTCTCCTGACGAACTCGATGGAAGGAGGTGATGGCTCAGATTCCTCAGGCTCAAAATTGGTCTCTTTTGGGTCTTCAATTGTGATTCTGTCCTTTTCAACCTCCTCATTAGGATAAGTAAACTCCTCAAATCGCCTCATGAACTCCTTCTTGTCACCATGTTCAACTGCAACTCTCAGATAGGTGATCAAAGAAGCAGTACACAACACATCTGGTTTGTGAATCAGATTGAAACTCCATAAAGCATTCGATTCAGCAATAATTTGTTCAGAAGTGGATAAATTTCTCAATGGCAAAAATGGCGGAGTCTTCTTCTTAATCTTGGTTAACAGAGGATCATCTGAGATATTTCTATGTAAATTCACAAAATCAACCAAAGATAATGTATTAGTTCTGATCTTTCTACCTTCCTTGTAATGGAAAATCTGTGGGATGGAATCAAATTTGAAATCACGATATGCCATCAATAAATATGTGAATGACTCGTTACTCAATGGTAGATTGGCCTTAGCTCTCATCTCATAAATTTTTAGATACAAGGCTCTTGAGAATTCTAAATCACCATCCTTCGCCGTTAGTCTCAGCATGGTTTCAAAAGTGGAAAGATCAGGTTCCAGGTTTCTCTCATTGATTTCAATAATGTATTCCCAACCTTTTAATAGATATTTCTTGGTTTTAGAGCAAGCCCTAGCTAATGAATTTAATGTGAAGACTGTAGGCTGAAGATTCTCATCCTGTAACTCTTTGTATAAATCAATTGCCTTATAGATATCGCCAGTCTTGGCCACCATTTCAAACATGGTATTATAAGCTTCAACGTCAGGTTTGGATTGGACAGATCTGAACTTCATCATCTGGAAAATTTCATCAGCTTGCGTTAGATCACTCAATTCGGAACAAAGCTTTAGGACATTAGTGTAAACTTTCACACTTGGTTCAATTCCATTCTCATACATCTGGTTTAGAACATTGTTGATCTGCTCGATATCTTTAGCCTGAGAATGGGCCTTTATCAAATGACCATAGATGTACTTTGAAGGCTTAATGGTCGTGGTGGTGATTAGCTCATCATATAACTCTTGAACCTTCTTGGAATTGTGTGACTCAGCAAAATGCTTCATTAAGAATTCATAAATGAGTTCGTTGTATTTCATATTTGCCTCTTTCAACATCTTCACGATGAGATTTGTGCTCTTGTTGTCTAGGGCCCCTACTGGGATCTGCAAGAACAACTTACAAATGTCATCCCTTTCCAAGCCCTCGAATCCACCTCTTTTATTATGCAGATCAACAATCACGGCATTCCAGTTCTGATGCTCCATCGAGACCAAGTTTTTGACAGAATCATCCAACTTATCAAGGACAGCAGGTGGCAATGAGATGTTTTTGGCTGGCTTACTGAACAAAGCAACGCCAGTGTCTGAGTCCTCTGGAAGTAGTAGGTTTCTGTTTGTATCCTGACCAAGTAAATCAGCATATAAAGTATCAACGTCATCAGAATCTTCCTCTACAGGTTTCTCAATATCTTTAATCTCACTCTCGATTTC
Source organism: Taiozyma yuanshanica (assembly GCA_030569295.1). Taxonomy (NCBI): domain Eukaryota; kingdom Fungi; phylum Ascomycota; class Saccharomycetes; order Phaffomycetales; family Wickerhamomycetaceae; genus Taiozyma; species Taiozyma yuanshanica. The sequence continues at coordinate 1,137,479 of JAJMKP010000001.1, forward strand.
CTTCTCTTTCTGTTTCTTGATCTCCAGCTTCAGGTTCCTTGCCAATTCCTGCATCTTTTGAATATTCTGATCTAACATTCTTGACTCAAGCTTAGTTTTCCAATCGTCATCTTGACTGGATGAGCGAGGGCTTCTCTTTCTATAGTTTTTTTTTGGTCTTGTTGTCATAATAACCGTCCTTATTTGACCTCTCTGGAGGCATGTGAGTCGCCATAGCAGTAACTTCGGAGGTGATTGCCTCTTGTTACTCCTTATAAATGTATTATACACCTCCATAAGGTTCTGGATAGAGTCTATTTCCGTTTTGACGATATTTCGATGAGCTCTACTACGATTTTTTTCTGTTAGTGGAAATTTTTCAGTATGTTAGAGGACACATCCATATACTATTTATCATGTGAGATATTTCTTATAAAACCCTTTAAATATATCCTATTGGGATTACATTGGGCTAAGAGGCTCTTCATTACTAGTTTGTCATTATGTTACTACGAAATAGCTTTACTTATCCGATTATTTGTTAATCAATGTTCTTGTATCATTTATCTGTCCTGGTAAAGCCATGAGTCTTCACTTCTCCTATATTTCAGAATCCTTCAAGTCTTTTATTCTCTGAAGTGCACCCTAATGAAACACTGGGGGAGACTTCTTGGTTCGTTCAAAAAAGTCTTTCATCTTATATGGTGCTAATACGACTCTTTGCCACGGCGTTATAGGTATTTTGATTGTCCATATCCATCGTGCCCACAATGGGAATTCCGCCCAAATGTAGTTTATTTATTCCTGCTCAATTTTTCTTTACCAATCCTCTGACTGTGAGATCCGCTCAATGCACTGCTTATAACATATCTGAAAGATAGACTGGGGCACTTATCTTTGGTGTTCAGATGAGTCATTTTGCTTGAAACCAAGTATTCTTTGACTTGTCTCGGAGATGTCGCAGATTTGCTTTAAATTACTTGCAGGCCCATTTGTTTTATCATGAAACAAGCTCTGTGGTCCTAACCGTGTTTCATCTCGCATAAGTGTGAATTGTGTCTCGATTTGAGGCAATAGCATCGGTTATAGATACTAGCAATGGTTCCTGAAACACATTAATGACATGCGTTTCTTACAACTCTGATACGGCCCTTGGCGAATTTATTAGAAGCTTTTTGTTTCATCACGCTTTGCTGTGTACTGTTATAAATATTCACAACAATCCTTCCCAGCACATCAATCAATAACAAATAAAGCATCTTTATGTATTATCATGGTTCAGAAGAAAATCACATTCAACATCTCTACTTCATTTGAAGTCCAGCAACTGCTAGGTGAAGGTGCCTATGGGGTTGTATGTTTAGCTGTTCACAAATCTACAGGCACCAAGGTTGCTATCAAGAAAATTCAACCATTTGAAAGGTCGTTATTCTGTGTTAGAACTTTAAGAGAGATCAAACTTTTGAAACATTTTAGGCATGAAAACATCATTTCCCTCTTTGATATCCAAAAGCCAGTCAGTTTTGAGGAATTCAACGAAGTTTATATTATTCAAGAACTAATGCAGACTGATCTTCACAGAGCCATCAACTCTCAAAAATTAACAGATGACCATATTCAGTACTTCACCTATCAGATTCTCAGAGGTCTGAAAGCCCTTCATAGTGCAAATGTGATTCATAGAGACTTAAAACCATCCAACCTGCTACTTAATTCAAACTGTGATTTGAAAATTTGTGATTTTGGTCTCGCTAGAATCGATGATAAGAAATTGGGTAATCCAACTAGTTCACCAGAATCAAAGATCAGTTTGATGACCGAATACGTTGCTACGAGATGGTATCGGGCCCCTGAGATTATGTTGACAGCATCCAAATATACGACAGCTATTGATGTTTGGTCAGTTGGTTGTATCTTGGCTGAGTTACTCTTGAGTCAACCTTTATTTCCAGGTAAAGATTACAGGCATCAACTGACACTTATCTTCCAAGTACTTGGGTCTCCCGTCGGTGAGGATTATCAAAGCATTAAATCAAGAAGGGCCAAAGAATACATAAGATCATTACCCTTTTACAAAAGAGTTCCCTTTGAGAAAGTTTTCCCATATGCTAATCCAGTGGCTATTGATTTATTACAAAGAATGCTTACCTTTGACCCAAAGAATAGGATCACTGTGACTGAAGCTCTTGAGCACCCATATCTATCAAGTTACCATGATCCAGATGATGAGCCAGAAGCTGAACCTATCCCCGAAGAATTCTTTGAGTTTGATAAGGTCAAAGATCAATTATCAGTTCCTGAATTAAAGGTCTTATTATTTGAGGAAATTTGGAAAAAGAAATGAATTTGCATATACAATTAACGAGTGAACCATAACGTTTAAGGATTTTTGTAGTGATTAATTGATCTAACATAGTGTATGGTACATTAACTGTGTCAAGATTGAAAAATTTAGACGGACAAAATACATCACAACAAACTAAGTATTGAAGAAAGCACCGTCGGTAACCATGAGCGACCTGTGAGGTCAGAGAAGAATAGTTTAATGCAAGCCCATCAGAAAACTAAAAAAAACTCACAAATCCTATGCCAAAAAATTGGTCCCTAGCAGGATCGAACTGCTGATCTTGGCGTTATTAGCACCACGCCTTAACCAACTAGGCCAAGGGACCGGATTTTTTTCTCTTTTTAGGGAATCAAAAGTACTGATCTACATTACATCACGTGATTGCAATTTCATGTAACGAAGGCTTATCAATTGCCGTCGGCAAAATAGTTTTTTTCTAATAATAATCATGTGAGCTCTATGTGGTATTTGGAGCAATTTAAAACCGACTATTTCTGTAATAGTATGGCATACTAGGGCTACTAACCTTTCCCTATTTAGTGCATACTATTCTAAAGATCCTATTCTTAACTAGAAGACTCTATTCCTAACTAGGTGAGTCACGTTCTAGGACTATATTAAGAGTACTAGATGAGTCACCTAACTAGATGAGTCACCTTCTAGGGCTATATTAAGAGGCTGTTCCCTGAACTTA
>JAJMKP010000002.1:0-35979 GCA_030569295.1 Taiozyma yuanshanica
TGGCATCATCCGCCCAAGAACTTAATAGCAACTTGTAAACGACGTCCAAGTATTCTGAGGCTTTTCTATAACGTTCATCATGTTCAAGAAATGGGGTATCCAACTGTCTACCCACTGATTTCAGGAAACTAGTCACTATATTCCAAGCAACACGACCATTCGAAGCATCGTCCAGTGTAGCTAACCTCCTGGCAAAATGATAAGGATGTTCAGCGATTGTGGAGAAAGTTATTCCAAAGCCCAAACTCTCAGTCACAGAGGCCATGGCACTAACAAAGACACTTGGGTCCACTCTTGGAGCAAAATGGCCTGTTCTTATTGGATGCTTGAAATTATGAGGACCATCATATGTGTCATACAGAGCCAAATGATCAGCGACAAAGATAGCATTCAGTTTCCCACGTTCAGCGGTCTTAGCAAAGTCGATCCATGTTTGCAACTTGTTGAAGTCCTTGGAGTTGTCTTCAGGATGTGTCCAATGACCAGTAGGGGAAGCCGAAGTGATAACTTGTAAAATCAAAGGATTGTTAGGTTTTGTTTTTTGTTTCTTTGGTACCGGTGACATTGTTACCAACAGTTATGTTTGATACACTGGGATACTCATGGTCTATTTAATGACAGGGATATCTTACTTATATAACATTTCCATCGATGAAGCCATTGTATTTTTTTCTCTTGGGATGACGCTTGGATTAGTTGAATCAGGATTTTGAATTGGTGGTGGAATCGCAAAATTATCCTAAAACTGAGAAATTGTCGGAGCCTCAGAATAAAGGATTCCAAGAATTTGATTTATTCATCACAGCCGTCCTTTAGGACGAGCGTTAGCTACTCTGCGTTACAGATGGTATGTGGTATTAGAGGGCCTTCTGTCTTTGATAGTTGGAACCAGGTTCTAAGATTGTCAAGTCCTGGGGTGCTCTCATCTAAGATCTAAGTGGTTTATAGAGGGGCCAACTATACTGTCTATTTTAGATCTGAAACACAATACCTGTTACATATGTACATGCCCCAATAATTATAATGCTATTAATCTATAAATAATCATTTGTAAATTCTGGTCAGAAATCTGTATCTAAAATACCAGTAGATCACCCCCATAGTCAAGACGGTGCACCCGGTGACTGGGAACACATAGTATGGATAACCATCTCCATTAGTTTCCTGATAAGATTTTGCTGGCGGAACAAAGGGGAATAATGCTAAGAAGATGTTTGAAATCAAGAAAATCAAAGATATCAACCAGTATGAGTGCCACTTATGTTCAGCATCTTGATTAGTACCCCAATTTTCCTTCTTTTGGTGGAATTGTAAATAGAAAAGACCAATGGTGACAAAAGCGTTGATCCAAGTGCCTGGATAAGAGTACAAGTTCACCACCAATTGATAGATCCCACCATTTGGAGGAATAATCAATACAATCACAGTGACAGCCCAATGGAGGATCATGGAGTTTGATAGTTTGGAAAAGACATGACTGAATGGAATCAGATCTTCTTTAGCTAGCTGCTGGTTTATTCTTGAATGTGAAAACGAAACAGCCAAAACATTTCCAAAATTGGATAATGAGATCAAAATAGGTAGCAAGTGTGATGAGAATGACTCGCCAAAGATTTTGGAGAAGAAGACACCTGCGATCAAGACTCCAGATTCTTTAAATTTCTCTTTTGGAATCACCAAGTAGTAACTCAAGATTACCAAAAAATATAATACAGTAGTGACAGCAACTGATAAAGGGGCGGCAATCTTTAGAGTCTTATGTGGATTCTTAATCTCTGATAGAACATAATTAGCATTTTCCCAACCTTTGAATGAATAAATAACTTGTAATAAACTAACACTCAAATTGTAAGTGGTTCCCTCATACCCTTTGTAATTATCCCAGATGTTTTCAAAATTCTTAGTCCTTGCAACATCAATAGCTCCAACCCAAACCCCGATTCCGCATAGTATAATGAAGACCAAGATAATAATCTTTGTGAACCCCAAAAAAGTGAAGATTTTTGTACTCAGTTTCATATGAAATACATGTAAATAAATGCTGAAAGTGATAATGCCAACACCTATCCAACGAGCCCACCAATCACTTAGGTCATAGAACCCAAAAGCATACAAGATGTACTTACCCAAAGCGTACGCGTTACCGGAACTGAACCCTAGCAGTACTATCTGGAAGGCGTAAACATTCTCCATCAAATATTTTGGTGTTCTCCAAACACGCTGTAAGTAATTCTTTTCACCCCCATTCACAGGTGGCATATTCAAACCAAACTCAAGATACACGGACAAACCACAAAACGTTACAATACCACCTACAAGCCATATTATTAATGAGGCTCCAATATTACCTGATAACGTGAAGATCAAGGCTGGAGTGGAAAAGATCCCAGTACCTATCATCTTATTAATTATCAAAGCCATAGTGGACACCGTGGTTAAATGTGGTGCAAGGTGCTGAATGGGCAGAAGCGGACGATGTTCTTGCGTACTCATACCGTTAAATCTAACAATATAGCGATTTTTGATGAAAACTGATTAGTGTACTAGGATGAATCATCAAGCTTTCTTTGGATCTTTGGCTCTTCAAAACGTCAAAATACCTATAACAGTCCGAGAACCACAATGAGTATGTGTCACGTGCAAAGCGGAGGGAACAATTGTGGCTCAAGATCTTGCGTCATTACTTTAACTCCGATAAGATTATCACCATGGTTACACAGATCCCACATACGTACTACAGCTGAGACGTTCAAAACTTCAAAGTAAACCTGTTACCTTTATTCGAGTACAATAAATATAAAGACGTCCCCAGTCACTTAGCTTTTTTTTAGTTCAATCCAAGAGCTTCTCTTTGTGACTTGGAATTTTCAATAAAGACAGGTTTAGCACCTAATGAAGTGACTCTAGTACCATGTCTTTCATCCTCCTCGTCATTGTAATCATCAATGGCATAGTGGTTTGAGATTCTGTTATCCCAGATAGCTGAGGCACCTAAGTTTCTGTCTTGTTCAGAAACAGTCCAGTTGAATCTCACTTGAATATCCAAGTTCTTTTCAAGGACATCGTATAAGTAGTTTAAGATGACTTGAGATTCTTCTGGTTCCAAATCTTTAATTCTAACAGTATGTGATCTGTTCACAAATAAAGCTTTCCAACCAGTAACTGGGTGAGTGACAACCAATGGGTGCTCAGTCTCAGTGTGTTTACCACCACCTAATAAATCTTTACGGTCATAATATTTATGAGCAGATCTGTGGACTGCAACTTTCCCATCTAAGAATTTTTGGAAGTCTGGAGATAATTTATCATAAGCTGCATAGCCAGAAGTCCAAGCAGTATCACCACCGAATTGTGGAATAGAATCCAAGTATAGGTGAGTGATAGCTGGATTCAAATGATCCAAATCAGTGTGCCATAGTCTACCACCCTTCTGTTGAAATCTAACATCCTTGTCCTTTCTGTTGTATTTCCCCCAGATGGTGGTAATACCAGTTGGACCTGAGACACCTGGTAATGGGACATGACCAGCTAATGGGTGCTTCTCAACTTCATTAGAAAAAAATTGACCAATCTCCAATTGTTTTTGTGGTGCCAAATCTTGATTTCTGAAGAAAACAACGACACGTTCTGAGACCAATAAGGCTAATTCATCCAATTCCTTTTCGTTTAAATCGTTCAATTGAACACCAACCAATTCAGTACCAACATATTTGGTTAAGTGCTTGACTTCTTTTGCTTTGGCGAACAGAGCTTTCTTTTCCTTGTCGGCATTCTTACCACGTTCAATGTAGTTTTTTTCCAATGATTCATTAAGTTCATCACGAATCTTCTCAGCATCATCTAAGAATAAAGTCAAGTTTTCTGGACGCTTTGGGTAACCTTGTTTGTAATCAATACCATATTTGTCGAATCTCTTCTTTGTGGTAGCTGGTAGTTCACTGGAGAAATCATCACCAAAGCCATCTTTGAAACCATTGACATTCTTCAATTCAACTTGAATGGTGGTTGGAGTTTTGTTATCGCTAGATAATTTTAAACCGTTGTATTTGTCAACGATGTCGTTAACATTTTGTTGTAAAGTGGCAGTGGCAGTAGCAGCAGGCATGATAATCTGGATTGCTAATAAGTGGAGGTTGTATTTCGCTTGTGTTCAACAAGGACACCGCAACGCTTTTATACCTGCCAATCTGTGATCCAAGATCGAATGATTTGTAATTTGATGCCACCACACTTTTCATAAGCTTATATTTATATGAGAGGAAAAAATCTGTCACAAATTAGGAATTAGCAGTTATTCTAATTGTGCTTACTTTTGAACTGTGGTTTATTCGCTTGTTTCTCCCATCGGAATTATACCCAAATCAGGACCATAATAAAGTCTCCACAATTTCTCATGGCCGTATAATATATTGCGGTATGCACGACTATATCGCGATCAATACCACTTAACAATAGACTTATTATTAATCAGTTAGGCGGGCATTACAGCCGTAGAGTATTACCAATATCAGGCCACAATATTTAGCTAGTTGCCGATTGTTTCTATGTTGTGTCTAGTATTCCCTACTGAGGCATCAATCTTTTATACATATCAACTCCTCCAACAGCTACAAACCATGATATAGTATACTACAACAGCAATCTTAATGAATAACACATCAATTATATTGTACTGTTCACCAGTAATTAAATAATAGAACAAAAAAAAAGTATTATAAAAACACATACTTGTAAAAGTAAACGAACAGTTGTCTTCATCTAGAAGATCTCCTTGAAAAAGCTTATGCCTGTCTTTTTCTTCTCGGCAGGTTCAGAAGAACTCTCTTTAGAGTCATTGATAATCTTTTCATCGTTCGAACCTTGGGAGAAACCGGTGAATGTTTTCTCCAATTTTGGTTCTTCATCCGTAACAGTTTGGATACCTTCACCAGTGACGATTTCCCTTGCCTTCTTCTCTTCCTTTCCTTCTGTCACTGTACCGTCATTAAGTTCATGCTTTTGTTCATATTCTGCTGGTGGTAAGGTTTCAATAATTTGCTTTTCGTCCTTCAAGGCATCAATCTTTTCGTTCTCTAATTCGAGTAATAGTTTTAGTCTTTCTGTTTCAACTGTATTTTTTTCTTGATCAAGCTCTAATCTCTTTAGATCATTCTCCAATTGAAGTTCTTTAGCTTTTTTGACAGCAATCTCAGTCTCCTTGGCATTAAATTCATGTTCTTTAGCTAATTTTTCCTTCTCAGTAGTAGCCTTCTCAATTTCTTCTTTCAAAGCTTCTAATTGCTCATCTAGAGTGGTCAATTCCTTCTTAGAAGCATCAATCAACTTTTTGGAGTTCTCGATGTTGTTAAAGTGGGAAGCAGTGATTTCTTCAACAGCTTTCTTTTCGCTTTCTAATACATTCAACTTCTCGGACTCAATCTCAAGTTCTTTCAAAATAGGAGCCAACTTTTCTTCTCTTTCACTCTTTAGTCCGGAAAGTTCAGCTTGACGTTTTTCTTCAGCTTCCTTGAATTCAGTAGTTAGTTTTTCTTCATGAGCTTGTTTCTTTGATAGTAACTCTTTGGTTCTGCGTTCCTCTTCTTCTTTTTTGGTCTTTAGAGTTGCTTCATGTTCAGCTAGTTCTCTCTTTTTCAAATCTTCCAATTCCCTTTTAGCTTCTAACTGTTTAGCCTTTTCAGCTTCAAGTTCCTTTCTTCTTTGGATCTTGGCAGCTTCTTTTTGTCTCTTCTCTTCTTGTTTCTTAGCCTTTTCTTGGGCTTTGAACTCCTGGTGGGCACGTTTATGTTCTTCTTGAGCAGCGGCAATTTCAGCATCTTTCTTTCTTTGAGCTTCGGCTTTCAAGTTGATATCTTCCAATAATGGATTGACGAATCTTAAGGCGATTTGGTCCAATTCCGCTTGAGTCATGAACAGGCCAGCACCAATGTCGATCTTAGCATTCTGTTCATGTTCTGCCCTCTTTTGTTGGTGTCTTTTGGCAATTTCCAAGGCAATCTTGTTATAATCAATACTTTTATAGGTGGGATATTTCTCACCAAGATATTTATCAACACCTTTCAGAGTAGCAGCTGCCTTCAAAGAAGCAGCATTCAAAACCTTAGGATCAACCAATGAATTTTTGAAAACGGCTCTAGCTTCCAAGTTTGGATCTTCTGGGGCTTTGTAGTCTTGAGAATGTAATGCAGCATTGGCAGCAAAGGCTTCCAACAACTTATCATCAATCTTTCTAGTCTCCAATCCACTTCTAGATACATCTCTTTCTGGGTTGATTCTCTTTTCAATCAAGGTATTCGCTCTTTCCTCTGAGACTGCGGTGATTCTGGATAAGTTTAAGGCATGCTCTGGTCTCTTGGTACCATTTCTGATAGCATCAAATTCATACAGAGAGGCCAAGTTGGAAGATTGAGAGGTTAGTGATCTTGCATCCAAACCAAGTGCAGCATGAGCGGCATTGGAAGAACCAGTTGGATCTATAGAGCCTGAGGTAGCTTTTGAGACAGAACCTTTTTGTCTCAATGCAGAGCTAGCAGCACTTGATGAGCTGGTACTGATTGCATAACTCTGTTCCTTAGAAGCAGCAGCTTTGGCATGTTGGGCAGCTGAGGTAGCCTCAAAATCAACGGTCTCTTTGGTCCATCTCTTTGGAGCTTCTGACTTTGCAAACAAGGCAGCAGATTGAGCGTCAGTAGCCAAACTTCTCTTGTAAGGTTCAATCTTCAAGTCAGCAGAAGCAGCTAACAAAGCCGCAGAGTCAGAAGCACTTGCAGTATTTTCAAACCCTGTTGACTTTGAAGATGGGTTGTAGTAGATACCATATTTGAGTTTAGCTTTATATAATGCCTCTTTGGAAAGAGGCTTACCGCTTGTTTGGTAGACAGAAGATTTTGACGCAGTGCTAATTTCAGAATTGACAAAAGACATGGCTTATCCTACTCGAACAATGGTCTTTAGGTCGTAATTGCAATTCTTGCGCTGGGGCTGTTTGGCACCCTCTCAATGAAATTTCTCCCTTTTTTCCAATCTTGTAGAATTCGGGCGCGGGCTTCGTAACGCTTGCGAGAAGACGTAAACGGAAGTTTCCTTCGATATGACGTCATATGGAACAAATAACTGCAAATTTAGTGACTACTGTTGTTGAGGTCGGTGCCACTAACAGTCAGTTTTAATGAATGAAGCAGTAACAAATTTTAGATTCCTGATCAGGGATATTGAACATATAGTCTCAGCATACCGATACTATTTTCTATCTTTTTGAAATATGCATTTGTTGACAGTTTCTTGTATATCATTTACCCGTCGAGCATCGAGTTTACGTGCTTCATGAGGACCGCGAAAACGTTCTATAAAGAAAAATTCTTGAAAAGTTTGACACTTTCTTATCAGATACACCATCAATACTTTCAAATCATGTTCAAGAAGAGAGCTCAGAAAGGGCAAAAAGCCAAGATTCTTCGTAGAGATAGTGAAAGTGATAGCAGTGATGATGATTCATCTGTGAAAAAGAGAGTGAAAGTGGCTCAGGATACGAAAATTACTAATAACACTCAAACTGCCTCGTCGGAATCAAAATTAACAAGGAATGAGAAAGCTACAGAAGTCGATACACTAAATCAAGAACTCATAGATCAAGATAGACGGATGAAAGAAAGAACTGATAAAGAAACAGTTGATGATGGAAATTATAAAGGTCAAGCTAACTATACGAAATTCATAAACCCGAAGAAAGAAGACAGAATAGGCCCTAAGAAAGCCAGTTCTAATATAAGGACTACGACTATCTTTGATTTTGCAAGAGATATATGTAAGGACTATAAGCAGACAGGTTTTTGTGGTTATGGTGATAGTTGTAAGTTTTTGCATGCTCGTGATGATTTTAAAGCAGGTTGGAAATTGAACAAAGATTGGGACTTGAAATCGAAAGATGATGGCAAAGATGCTGGAAAATTGAAAGACATTCCTTTCAAATGTGTCATTTGCAAAAACGATTATAAAAGCCCCGTGAAGACAAGCTGTGATCATTACTTCTGTGAATCGTGCTTTTTGAATAGAAATAAAAAGACCCCAAACTGTTTTATTTGTGGCAAAAATACAAATGGGGTTGCATTACCTGCTAAAGATCTAAAGGCAAAAATAACTACATAATTTATTCATTAATCGCATATGATTTCAGGTAACTGCCCTGACTTTGGCATAAAGAGGATTTGCCTTAATTTTCTGTAGTTCTAACTGTAATTGTTCATCCTTCTGCCCAAGTTTCTGTTGGATTGCATCATACGTCTCTAGAAATGTCAGTCTCTTAACAAAATTGATTTCATGATCCTCATCAGGCGCATTTGAAGTCGAAAAATTTTTGAGATATGTATTTTGATAGTAATTATCAATCAACTTTTGCCAGACCTTCAAGTTGAGGTCATAAGAATAAACTTCGTTCGTTACTAAAGTCACTAGCACCAATTCACCTCTTAACTCAACATCCAATATCTGCTGATCCAAGTGTATAGAACGCTCCTTGTTCATAAACTTATTATAAAGCAAAATTGGGGCCAGTGAAATATTCTTGTGAGTTTTCTTGAAACTTTTCAGGTCAAAGACATGAAGAATAAAATCTTGAGTAACGACAGCAAGGACATCATTTTGACTAGTCATAAAAGCAACGTTAAAACCTAACTCTATCCTTGGATACATAATGCGTCCTGCGGAAGTATAGAGCAGCAGCGCTCCTGAATCTGTCGCTAAGCACCAATATTTACCGAATTCTCCACAAATGGCTGAAATAATATCTTCAACAAAAGTTTCAAAAGTTAATTTGTTATCCACGTAGTTTCGTATTATCGTCACTTCATCATTGTCTTCATTGTCATAATCATAATAGTTCAGTACTTCTAGCAAAGATAGTTTCAGTGTGTCAGGACAACGAATTGACTTCGTAAGTATCATAGAGACGTCAACAGGTGGCTGTAATGTGATAATCGGACCTTCCGACTTTAGCTTTCTTCTATTCCTTAAAAGTGTGGCAAAGTCTTCCAATTCTTCTTCGCTTTCATCTTCTTCGATCTCATCACCACCATCCTCTTTCTCTTCGTCTTTTTGTGAAGTCTTTGCTATTTGATAGCCATGAACAGATGTCTGAATACCAAGTCTTGGAATATCATATGATGGCGTAGAAAGTTGCGTCTTAGCAGTAGATGATATGACTGTGGGCTGCTTAGCAACCGTGATATTATTGAACTTACTATCCCTTGCAGTGTGTGCATGTGTCGTGGAAAGTAATGTTGGGGCGACTCTCTTCTTGCCGTTTTTTATGACAACTTTGTTTAGTTTGGTAACAGCTGCTGTTAATGGTTTCACTACTGCTGGTTTACTGATTCTCACAGGTGGAACAGAGGAGGTAGGAGATGGTTTACTTGACGGCTTGGTCTCCATTACTAGCAATCTATCCATATGTTTCTGGCTCAAAGTATTTTGGTATTCCATAGCCTTATCCTCCAGTATCAACTGTTCAACTGACTCTGGGAATACCATGGAATCCTTATCAACACCATACTTGTTCAGTAATTCATCATTTTTCTCTGAAGACACAGGGGAACCTAATTCCCCTGGTTCGAAATAAACCACCGATATCGTACCATCCAATGATGAACAAAACAGAATATCACCTGCAGGATTCCAGCATAGGTCAGTTATTGTCTTAAATGTCATATCTTCAAAGATAACTAGTGGGTTAGGATGCGTATTATTCCACACGACTAGATTCTTATCTTGGCCACCGGTGGCAACGACACATGAGATTACTTTTTCCTTATTTTCACCTTCATGCTCATATATCACTGGGGAAAAAGAAGCAACTTCACACGGGGTTTCATGACCAATCAAGCTGAAATCTGACTCCCAACTACCTCTATTGATAATCGCAACCGATGTCACGGGACCATTTGTGGCATTTGGGGCAGCAATATGTTGACCATCAGGCGACCATGATAGCCTTCTGAAATAGGTAGTCAAAGGGGATTTTTTAAATGGAGCCAAGATTGTTCTTTCAATACTGAACGAAATCTCAGAACCTTTATGATATCGAAAGATTCTAACTGATCTATCATCTGAACTTGTGGCAAAGTATTTATTTGCTGGATCAAATACCACGCCTTTCACTGTTGATTGATGGACATCGAATCTTTTCAGCTTCTCAAATGTGGATCCGTTATAAATGATCACAGAACGATCTAGCCCCACTGAGACCAGGATACTTGAATCTGGAGCCCATGCAATATCTTGGACATCATTATCATGGGCAACAACACGCTTCGTGACCGTCCAATGTTCGGAATTCTGCTCACCAAATGACGGCCTCAACTCTTCGTCTTTCTCCCAGATTAACAACACTTTATCATCAGAACCAGAAGCCAAAAATCGACCATCTGGTGAGAACTTCACCACTGTGACCGCACCATTATGACGAGCCATTGAGCAGAGCGGCTTACAGTATTCATCCTTTGGTGCAGAGCCGTCCTTGAACCTTAGAATGTCCTCAATAGACCAAATACGTACTTTGCCATCAAGACCACCAGAGGCAAGTCTTGAACCATCGGGACTAACACTTACAGAGTAGACTTCATGTTTCCGATTTTCCTCTGAAGTAGCAGTTAGTATTTTCCTATGGAATACCTTGGAATACCACTTACCGTTATGGTTTAGCCATGGAAGCTTCAAAATATACATTGGTGTTTGGGAAGTCCGATAATGTTTATTTGTCTGTTTGTTCCTTTGGCATCTTTCAATTAATTTCCTTGCAACGCCAGAAAAAAACGCGAGTGGCAGAAACACAAAATTCGTCTCCTACCAATGGCCTCTTTGACCAATATTAATTAATGTCAAGTACGTATGGAAAGTCATGGCAGTAATATATTAACTTCGAAGTGAAATTGAATATATATTTGTATCGTGTATATCTAGCCAACTATATTATAGTAGAAAGAACCAGCTTTGACAACCTATAAACCGAATTCTAATTTAGCAGCCTTACCAAATCTCTCTAGACCAAGGACTAATTGATCCAAAGGAACAGCTGCATAAGTACCTCTGAAGAAAAAAGTTGTATCTTTTTCCTTTTCAGTTTTTGGTTGAGGTGGGTTAGTATCATCAGTGACTTTGAACCATGAACCCGGGATCAATAGAGCACCTTCTTTCAAAGCACGTTCGTACAAAGCGTTTTCAACCTTTAGTGGGTCTGAATTGTATTTGGTATCAAATTCTGGATGTTTGGAAGCATCAAAGTTGACAACAAAAAACATACCAGCAACAGGTGGGACGTAATGGGAAACTTCTGCTGGGAAATACTTAGCAACAGCATCAATTGCCACATCCCTCTTGTGAGTATATTCAGCACGTAGACCAATTAACCAGTCTAGGTAACCGTCTTGACCCCATCTGTTTAAAAGCCCATTGGTGATTGATTGGGTTAAACCAGATGGGACTTGAATTGACACTTCATGTAATCTAACAAATCTCTCTAATAGGCGGTTTTGAGCAACAATCCAACCAAATCTAATACCTGGTGCTAAAACTTTTGAGAATGAATCTAATCTGACAACTCTACCATCGGTATCCAAGCTGATGAATGAAGTAACTAAGGCATCGATGAATTTCTGGTGGTCATGGACGGCATTCTTGCCTCTTTGTTCAACATCTGAAGTATAAGTTTCCATTTGTAAGAAGTAATAAGGCTCATCTTCGACAATGATCAAGTCATGTTCCTGAGCAATTTTGTAAATGGCCCTTCTTCTTTCGGAGGATAGAGATGAACCAGTTGGGTTTTGACCAGTTGGAATAGTATAGATCAATTTTGGTTTTGGACCAACCCACTTTTCCAAAATAGATGCTAATTTTTCAGGGACGATACCATAGTCATCAACTGGAACTGGGTAATTGGTGACACCTAAGGCACTCGAAGTTTCTAGGGCTGATGAGAACGAGAATTCTTCAACTAAAATTGTATCACCTCTGTTACAGAAGGTTCTTAGGGTAGCATCCCAAGATTGGGTGTTACCGACGGTGGAGATGATACCCCAGTCGTCGTATGGGATCTTATGGATCAATTTTGTGTGTTCTTTCAAGAAGTTCAAGATCTCTGGTTGACCTTCAGTGAAACCGTATTGTAAAGATCTAGCCAATGGGACATCGTCTTTTCTAACAGCATCAGCAGGTACCTTATGTAATTCAGTGATAACCGTCTCTTCAGCAGACTGTGGGACAGCTGAGATACCATTCTTAAAAGGCGCAGCTGGGGATTCAACAGTGATCTTGTTCCATGGGAAATAGTCAGATAAAGGTAAACCACCACCTAAGAAGACGATGTTTGGATCACTGAAGTATTTGAAGGCAGTTTTCAATGGGGAAGCCTTACGAGACTTAGCTTCTTCACTTAGCAAATGTGATAAATCTTTTGCAGCAGACATTGTTGAGGAATTCCGTGTATGAGAAACAAATGTGGAGCCGGGTGAGTAACCTTTTTATATTGAATTTTTCATCGTTTTCGAAGCTACTCGGTGATAGTTCCTTTTAGGACTTAAAAGCGGCTGAAGGCGGCACATCTTGATTCTCGGATCTAAAATTAGTCACCGGCCCGCCTATGACAAGCGCCAATTAGGCGGGGAGAGTTCGCTCTAGGCAGAATTCTTCCCCGGTACCAGAAGGATATTGCCGGTTATCAAAGGCATGAGAGGTTGAAGATAAAAGAATTAAAGGAAGGAGAAGGAGAAGGAGAACGGGAAGCAGAAAAGATGTAAAATTTTTTCCATTTCCGTTGTCGTAGTACTGCTGTAAAAGTCAAAAAGAGTGTTTTGGCCATTGAAGCTTATCACAGTGGAATAATCTGAGACGTATCATTCTGAATCAGAGCACCATAGTGAACTCTTCAGCTTCTTCATTGATAGGAATATCAGTACACACTTAATTGCTCTACTCTTTCAGAGATTTATGCCGAATTCCCAGATGAACCAATAGGGAACATAGTATGATTTCAAGTGACAAGTAGCGGTCTCGGGAAATAATCTAAAGTTTGTTGTTTTTTCAATCATCTACTAGGTACCGATGGTCAATGTTTACCAGATGATTAATGTTAGCTGGACTCATGATCCGGCAAGTCTTTGAGCTTTCATAGAATCAGTTAGCAAAACAACACCATCGAACTTAACAAAAGAAGGGGTCAGTTGACGAGTTTTTAATGGCATATAGCACTCAATAGCGAGCTTCGTACAAATTAGATACTAAAATACCAATTATTGTTGTCACTTGGACGACGTCAAATATTAAACTTCGTCACTTTCAAATATTGATGAGAATCAAAGGTTAATTCAAGAGAGTACTTTAATTTCAGTAATCCGTTTCATGTAGTTCGTTTTTACTTTCCAATTGTTCATGGCTGCCATGAGCTGAATGAAGTTGATCGAACTTGACCACTTAACCTCTCACCAATATGTACTGTATTCCCTGAACCTCAGAAAGCACAAAAGAAACACAGAAAAAGTGCGAAACACAAGAGTATCATAGTTATATAAAGACTACTTGAAGGTTTTCAAGAGCGATTGCAAGTTGTAATTACTAACCGGTTACTTTATCACAAAGTTTGGCATTTTTCTTGGTTAAAGCCACAGATCTGAGATGCTGTTCCTGAATAACGGTATCAAGGAGTTTGGGTTATGGTCATCGGATTCAGAAGTTAAAAGTTAGAAGGAGATCAGGAAATGATGAGTTTTGAAATTGTTCTTTCTATAATGGTGTTATGCCTCATATTCATCAGAGTAGACAACTACAACCAATTGCTCTTCTCTCACTCAACTCTATCTCTATGTAACCGGTTAAACGCCCCGTTTCTCATATTGTTTCATCTTTTCTAAAAAAAGCCGACAACTTGAACTTGAAACATAAAACAACGACATCTCCAGGCGAAAAAAAAGCATACCAATCGATTTCAATTCGAAATCCCCCATCCTTTTCACCCCTTTAGCAAAGGATCTTCTCCCGCAAACTCTTGGTCTGCACACGCTCTCACCTTGTCCAAGTGCCTTGTGTACACTTTTGCATTTTCTGTTTAAAGTCTCATTACTATTTTTAGACGAGCCCTTTACGAAAGCTCATCAACTCCTATTCTACACTGAAACAAACTATAGCAACAAACATCCTTCCAAAAAGGGACAAAAAAAATAAGACACACATATTCCTATTTAACAGTCCACTTTCCTTCAACGTTCTCCCAAGTCTTCGCGTGCAAATGTCTCACGAGAACGATATAACGGCAAAGCTTCAAAGCTTTCATCAAGCAGCCAGTCCACAGTCTAAGAGAAATACGAAAAATCTATCTTTAAAACTCAAGCCAATGGCATCAACTCCCATTGCCGAACCAGAATTAATACCGTCCCATACTCCAACTACCAATACAGCTCCATTTTGTAAACCAACTTTCACAGCATCATCCCCAACCGGTGTGAGCCTTTTTAGACATCCATCTTTGTCATCTCATCAAACTGAACAAACATCTCAAACTGCTTCGTCTTCTTCCGGTCTAATGAGAAGAAGAACTACCTTATCCTTATTTATTCCACCAGATTCAGAGAAATCATCATCTAAATTATCTTCCAATAGCATTCCAAGTTTCAGCTCATCTAGTCCAATCACTTCATCACCAGTAGTGCCGTCAACTCCAAATGACGCTGGTTTCACTACAAATTTTTCTTCTAAATCTTCACACTCATCCCATTCAACATTACAGAGCCTACCCGCTAACTGCAACGGTGATTTACAAACTCAGACGTTAATTCAAAATTTATCAAATATTGGTATTTCAAATGATGGTGATAGTTCTAAAATGAATGCATATCCAGAAGGCCCAAAATTAGTCATGAATGACAATTTGTACTTATATTCTGAACCAAATTTTACCCAGATATCCCATTTCGATTTAATAATTAATGTTGCCAGAGAATTGAAACCCCCATTTGAGATTCATCAAAAATTGGATTCTACTCACTTGACACATTTGAAGCATGATAATTTCAACTACTATTACGTGCCATGGACCCACACAGCAAAGATATGTCCAGACTTGCCATTTTTGACTGATTTAATTAACACTAATCTGCAACAGGGGAAAAAAGTTTTAATACATTGTCAATGTGGTGTTAGCAGATCAGCTTCCTTAATTGTCGCTCTGATCATGAAATTGAGACATTTAAATCTGAATGATTCTTACAACATTTTGAAAGATAAAGCTCCTGATATTAGTCCAAATATGTCCTTGATTTTTCAATTAATGGAGTGGGGTGAGATAATTGGTGTCAATACTGCTACTCCTTCTTCAGACTATGCCGAAAGTCCAATCAAGAAATTTCATGATGAAGATAACAAAATTAAGAATTGAGAATTATAGAATAATCTGGCTCCCTGCTCGCACTCAATTTAATACTAATGATAATGACGAATGACTACTACAACTCAAATCTTCATAACAAAAAAGACCTTGTACAAACTTCAGTTTGTGCTCTTTTCTTTAAATGTAATCAGCCTCTTGATACCAGTAATCCATTTCCTTGTAACTTCATCAATCATTATATTAGCACCACCATCATTGGTCTTTCGCTGTGATGATCTAGCATGTATACTCACGTTCACCACTCCAATGGGCCAGGCAACATTACCTATACTCAATTTCATATAACTCTCATTGGCTTTCATGTAACTCCTCCTTTGAACATAATAGAATATAGTAAGCATAGATGTCAATTGATCAGGTGGTGTTGTGCCTTTACGTAATTTTACAAGAATTGGGAATAATGCTTTCTTGGTTTCTTTGATAAGGTCATGATTATTGTCTGAATCAGGTCTAGCTTCCCATTCCGATAAGATGTCCTTTATATACTTGTTGATCTTCATCTGCGGCGGATTCTCAGAACTTATATCTTCGAGTGTTATTACAAGATCTGTGGGGATATCTTCTATGTCTTCATCTTCTTTATTTGTACTTTCTGCACGGTTTGCTAGATTTTGTTTCTTTACGGAAGTTGTCTCAGATATTGATGATATTTTCCTCTTGTTTGTTTCCTTGCTTTGCAATTCTGTCCTTTGTAATTCTCTGATTTCAGTCTCATGTTTCGTCGAGCTTTCAGTCATATTTTGCCGTATTTATGAACACTTATCATAACTGTGTACTGGAACGTTTCCGATTTTAAAATTGTTTTTTTAGAGAATCATTTGATTACATTCAGAGGTCGATGTAGTTGTTAAGAGTTGATTAGAGAATGAAAAAAAATTGGGGGAATTCGTGTTAGAAGTGAGAACTAAGATAACCTCGTCAATGACATATATACCGCTGTTACTGCAGCTGGCTCCCAGATTGCTTTAAGATCATACTCTACTAAAGATAGTTACATTGAAAGAGCTGAAGCCCTATAAACTTTAGTTCTGATAAACTTGAAGAGTGACTCGCAGCGATGATGATACCTACGAAGCTATCCGATCCTTAAGATAATATTGTAACTGGTTAGCTTAGCACGCTAGCAAATGATGAGTTATGGTTCATTTTGGGAAGGGTTCGTTGGTCGTCGAACTAAGCGGATAAGCCAAGGTTGCCTTGAGCTCCCATATGTCTCAGTTTTCAGTCTGTTGTCAGTATCAACATGATCTATCCAAGATTCAGTATCAACTAGTTTCTCTTCTTGATATTTATATGGGATTGATCCTTGGAGAGGTCCAGATCTGTGGGTTTCAAGATCTGTTAAGGCTCAAAATTTATAAACCTAATGCTCTTGGACTGCGTGATTGTGACATTATCAAACTTGATATCAAGATGTAAAATACCAGATTGGTTATTTTTATTGGTTCAAGCGCAATGCTTCTCCCTTCAGATATCCCTAGCAATAAAAAATTATCCTGTTGTTCTAATTGTTTTACCAAGGTAAATCCCACCTTGTTGATTGAGCGTTCACTTCTTCCTCATCAAAATCAGCATAGCTTTCGATGTCTTCAAACCTGTCTAGTTTCCATAAAAGACCCAGCTGTATCAACAGCGACATTCTGTCTCAGAGGCGCTCAACATTTTTACTGTTGAGCCTTTGTTCTCTGCTCAAAATTCTTTCAAGGCCTTCTTCTCTTGACCCACTCTAATCTGAAGGGGTTGATTACTGATGATGATCTGCAGAAGACATTATCAACTCTTTTTCAGTGGAGACCAAAATATTAAATCGCCTTTGATTAGACGATCTTGAGTCAAATACGGAATTTGTTCCTGAGTATTGTAGTTTTGCTGTTTTCTCTGCTCACATTTTTGGTGTCCTTGGTCCTCTTCCTTGGTCTAGAATCGAGATTAGCGGCAAAAAAAAAAATAAAGATAGAAAACAAAGATAAAAAAACATGAAAAACTAGGTACAGAACCATCATACAGTTACAATCAAAAAACAACCAATCGAAATAATGTCTGCAGATATCCAATCCAAGACAGACACACCACCAGCACTGGAGCAGAGTATTGATGTGCTCGCTCGTCAACAGGAAGCCGATGCTTCAGATGAAGAATACTTATCGGACAGTGCAGAAGTTGTTGATGCCAATGATATCTCAGAGCAACAATTCAATGAATCATTGGATATGGATCTTTCTCATAAAGATCAGAAGATTTGGCTAGTGAGGCTACCTAGGTTTCTTGCTGAGCGATGGAGGAATAAGGAGAACCTGCACGGTCAACAATTGGGGAAGATAAAGATTAGAAAACAACCTATCAAAGGCAAAGAGACTATTAAACTAGAATTGGACCCATTAAACCCATTAAGTGAGGATATCCCACATAAATATTCAGTTGATCTAACAAAGAATCAAGTGGAAAACCAATACGTTTTCACAGAGGAGAATTTAACAAAGTTTTCCAGAGATGACAACGAATATGAGAATTTAAAGATTGAAAAGGAGTATGAACGTAAATTTGGTGAAAGAAGGAGATTCAATCCTGAACAGTCAAGAGATTCTACACCACAACCAGGCCAACCACTAGAAAAGAAGAGGAGATTCAATAGATTTAAGAACAGAGATGGGACAGATAAGACCATTCCATTTGTGAAAACGATTCCAAAGAAAACGGCATTAATTGGTACAATCGTCCATGAATGTCAAGTGGTTCCAAACCTGAAGGATCCAAATTACTCCAAAATTATTGCTGGGAGAAAAAAACTAATGATGGAAGAACCAAGACCGACAGTCACCTTATTGGATAGCAAAGGTGGTATTGCGTCAAGTAATATGGGTCTATCCTTGCGTACTGATACTTCCAAGTTCCTGCAAGCGGCACCTGCTAAAAGCAAAAGTGAAGGTAGAGCTATCAGAATGCCACAAAAAGATTTATTCGATATGTTATTCAAGATGTTTGATGAATATGATTACTGGTCATTGAAAGGTATCAAAGAGAGGACAAAACAGCCAGAAGTTTATCTAAAGGAAACACTCGATCAAATTGCAAACTTGATTAAAAAGGGTCCATATGCCTTGAAATATGCACTGAAGAAAGAATACAAGGAACTGAAAGATCAAGAGAGAGCGGCGAAATTGGGTGAATTAGGTCAAGTTGAAGAAGAGTCTGAAGAAGAGGAAGAAAATGAAGATGATGTTGAAATGGAGGATGTTGTTTGATGCTTAAATGGTTCAGGAACCATATAAGGACTTGAAAACAATGCTTGATGATTGTTTAGATTAAAGGTAGTAGGTGTCTCTAAGATCAAATGACTACTAATCTCCCCCCTGTATCACCAAGTTCTCATACTGATCAAGTATTATACCGGAAACTGACCCTAACCTATATACAATCCCACAGAGTGACGCTTTGATACCTTGACACAATAATTCTCTCGATTGGGAAATAGCTATGATCCTAATCTCTTCGCGAACGTACCGCGAATTAGAAAATAAAACAATGAAAATAACAAACAAAAAACGACCTTTCATTGTGACTGTTATTTTTTGAGCCCTAACCTTTAACCCTAATATTAACATCCATACATCAACTGAAATTTTTTTGGGAGTTTCTAACCCAGAAAATTTATTCTTCAATTAAAGTGAGTGAAGATAAACTTGTTACTTGTTTTGAAATAACCAACGAAACTATTAACAATGGCTGTATGTACTTAATTTAACCGTGTCAAAGAAATAGACTAAAATATTGAATTAAATGATTGTCATTCTGCATCACAATTTTGCACAATTCAAGCAGTTTGTCCATTTCTATGTATACAATGATAATTTCTTTTCAAACGAAATGGTATTAAGAGATTATTGTTACTAACAAAGTATTTATAGAAAGAAATCAAAGACATTAAAAAATTCATTGAACTAACTAGAAGAGCTGATATTAAATCTGCTTCAATCAAAGTTAACAAGAAGGTTAACGCTGCTGGTAAAATCGTTAAAGAATCAAAATTCAAAGTTAGAGGTTCAAGACACTTGTACACTTTGTCAGTCATTGATGCCGATAAAGCTCAAAAATTAAAACAAGCTCTACCATCAACCTTAGAAGTTACTGAATACTAAATTTATTAATATCGTTTTGTTATTGTTTGTATACTTTTAATGGGATAAATGAGGTTATAAAAAGAAAGTTTGAGGATCCGTAGCATATAGGCAATAATTAATGAGAGTTCTACATCAAAATCAAATGCGTTTTAAAGCTTCACTAAAGTTTTACTAATCCACTTTCTCATTTTTTTCATTCTTTTCATCAACCTGCTTTTGTTTTAGTTCCTTAACAGATTCTAAAATTGTTGGTGTTTCTTCAAATCGTAGTGATTTTCTCTTCTTTGCGGATGTTTCTGATGAAGTTTCTCCAACTGCGCCTAGAGCCTCAACTGGCTGTATTTCTGTAGCTGGGGTTAGATCTGTCTTGATTGTTAAATTCTCCTTTTTATCAAGGTTATCAGGATTGATTCCTGAAGCTGTTGAATTAGTTTCCGCTTTGTAATTGATAGGAACAAGTTCTGCTGTTCGAATCCATCTTCTTCTTCTTGTATATTTAGAAAATGAGTCTTCAGTTGATGGTTTCTTCCAAGTGTTATCATAATAAATGAAGCCATCATCCGGTGATGGATTGGCTGTAGTTTTTGGCTTCGAACTTGGTGGTTGAATGGCTCCATCGTTCGTCAAATCCAGTCTCCAGGTTTTATCAACCCATCTCCAAACCATGCCGGAACCTTCTTCAGTCTCTGGTAATTTAAACTTATCAGTTGGAGAAGATTCGTTCAAAAATTCATCCGTCCATGCAGTTCTTTCATAACTTAATAAATTTGGGGTCCAACCGATCCCTAACCAACGACGTTGATTCTCGTACAGAACATACGTAAAAACAATCGGCTTCCCATCTTTATTCTTGATACCAACCTTCTCGTTGACACGTTTGACCGCTGCAAAGATCCCAGTGTCCTTGTTGATGTTGATACCTCCAAAATCTAAACCGGTTAGATAAAATGACAGTAATCTCACCAATCTGAATCTCCATAATAGTTTTCTCGTTACTCTCATAAAAACTGAATGATAGGTCAATAGATATAACCCTAGGATTAACGTAAACGATCTTGGTGTGAATAAAAAGTATAATAAGAACACGTATAATGGAGATAGGAAAACTGTCGTGAATAAGATTCTCTTGATATCATACGAGGTCAAAGCTAATGAAGTGACTGGATTCAAAAATAAATCTGCTTTGATATTCAATGCAGTAAGCAAGTAAACAATATCATCTAACGTTGGTTTCAAAGTTATCTGTTTCTCAACAAATCTAGTCAAGAATTGATAACCAACTAATAGAGCGATAGGCAATAAATGGCCCATATAGGTGACAATGATTTCAAAATATAACACAAAAGTTGCAAAACCAGCAACAAACAGCAGACTCAGCCACCCATCTTCGTTAGTCCATGTTATGACACTAAGAGCCTTATCCGCAATCACAAAGTATGGATAGGCCTTCACAAGCACTTTTGAAACCGTAGCTGGAGTAGAGGATAATAATGGCGAACTTTCCGTTTTTGCTTCACCACCAATTCTGTCAGACTGCAAGGATGATCTCCCAGTGAATTCAGCACGGGTCTCTTGTTCAGCGTCTGGTGGGACAACCTTTGGTGACATTACTGGCCGGATTTTTAAGCCTAATTGTGTGTTGGTCCTGAATATTAGCTTTCTTTTAAAACCTGCTGATTATAGTTTTGCTAATTGAAATTCAATTACGATGATTATGTAATAAAGCACACTAAAACCGAAGGTTCGGATTTCGAGAATACTCCAATATATTCAATATCCTTCTCTAAAGTTAATAATTCACCCTCCTAAACACTTTCAAAGCATCTCTTATTGGTTTTATTATAGATATGCACTCCATAGTGGTATATAATTGCTGTTTTAGAACGAGATCCCCAGAAAATGGTGTAAGTTGCCATGCGGTTTTGCGTTTTGACACAAAATTATTGACACGAGTTTAATGACAGATGACAGATCTGATGCTACGTATTTTCAAAAATACATTGAACTATCTATACCTCCACTTTTGTGGCATAAGCATTGATGGTAGCACCAATAATCAAGTTAATATCGTTATCACTATGTTCCTTATTTGGCGGGTCTAAAAATAATGAATAGATATAATATATTCGCCTCTTGTCGCTTAATTAGAGCTGCAAATTATCAATAAAGTCGTGGGCTGGAACGGACATTCTCAAACCGCTAATTGGTAGCCAACCGGCCAATTTGTTGTTAAATATTATATCATAAACCAAAACGTCCTGAGTTGAGTCACCAGGACGCTTAATGTAGTAGTTTGCAGCTTCAATAGTGATGCTAATGACGTAGATGGACTCAGTGCAGCAATATTAACTGTGTCAAAGTATCAAAGTCTCTAGAGGAGTTTGTATCATGATGAGGATGAGCAATGATCCAAATACAATAGTGCTTAGCATTAATATGCTGTCTTAAAAAGTGTAAATTGTCCAACAGGATGAACAGGTCTTTGTCATACTGCGACTCCGGATTGAAATGTAAGTGCTTAATGATCAGATTTCTAACGTTTGCGCAAATCTTTGAGGCATTGTGAGCGGCAAGTATAAGTCAAGTGGGAAGAATAGAGAAGAGAAAAAGAGAAGCGCATATGGCGAGATTTATATTGTTTGACATTTGAGGGTCAGAATTCAGCTCATGTCTCAATCTGGACAGCACTCTTTAGATATATGAGCTGTTCAACAATTTTAGAGAATTAACAGATATAGCTGGATTACTATTTTCGACTTACGTCAGCTAAAACACCTTAGCATAAGGTAGGGAACTCAACTCTCTTCTGTAGTGATCGATATTACAAAAAGCTCGATGTTCGATTGCGATTTCGATTTCGATAGCAAACAATCTAATAGATTTATGATCTGGCTCATCAGAAGGTTGGGTTCACACAATTTCTCTCATCTTAGTAATCAGGCACCACTAATGAACTCAAATCTAGTACGTCAGCCGTAAAACCTCAAGCGCACAATGGTATATGTCATGAAAAAGGCGGAAAATGGGAGTACAGAGCAGCGAAGAACCTCTTCTTAACAGAAAGGGAGTTACCATATAAGTTCCTGCCCCACCTCTTCGCCCGTTATCGAAGTTCAACTCATATCAAGAGCCTAAATGGTCCAGATAAGATTTAGCTCACTAATTATCTGAAGCATCGAACGAGCGCGGAAAATGCAACAGAATTCGCGAATTTTTTTCGCAAAAAAAGTTGGACAGAGTCAACAAGGAAAGCATTATTCCGGAAGGTTTGGTTAACTGATAGTAACTACGTGTTTTCCTAGGCGGATAGGCCTTTTTTGCAATATTTAGAGTTACAATTAGGTAAAAAGCGAGTTCTATCAAAAAGTTCTCATTTTTAGATCTTAATTTGTGCTCACTTTGCCTCCTATTGTTGAATTTGGTCTCAAGAATTCATAAAATATAAGACCAGTGGCCAACAAGACCATCTCTAGTATGTCTAACAAAGAAGAAAGCAATCTATTAAATGATATTGAAACTATATCCCATGATTCCTTGCCGCGTACTGGGTCTGGGCTTCCGGCTGTTGAAGATGATGATACTCCAATAAATGCTGACGAATACGCAGATGCATTAGACGAAAGAGCTAACAGTATTGATGATTTAGAGGTTTTGGATCAACTGGTATCAATTGAAGAGCAGAGAAGAATCGTTCATGAGCTCCTAAGGAAGCAAACGAGCACTGTTCAGGAAGGCTCTGAGCTGAACGTCATTTATAAGAACTGGTGGGCCACTTTCTTGGAAGGCGAATTTAGTGACGCTAGAGATGCCAAAGAGAAGCTTGGACCAATTGACACTTTTGGAATCATGACAGAGGATGGTATTTTCTGTGACTACAACAAGTATGAACTCTTTGCCATTATCCCAGAAATATTCAATGCTTTGGTCAGCTGGTATGGATTGAAAGACGGCACACAACCTGTATCAACGTACGCTATTAGCAATCCAGATGGAGTTCCTGTTCCAGAATATGCTAAACCTTTCTTCCAATTACATCATCTAACCCCTGAATCAACTCCAGCCTCAAGATATTCATATACAAGTTATGCACAGATACCTACACTCACAATCTCATCCCTATATTCTTTTGGCCATTTAGTTCAGGCTTGTATCTCAAAGTTGGATGAAAAGGAAAAGTACTCAAGCAATAGAGATGTATTTTCCAAGAAGAAATTCAGAGTATGGGTCATTAGTGATCCGAACATTGTGAATCTCAACTATTCCATTTCCCCATCTGTCTTTGAAGATCTACAATATAAGGTTCTAATCAAGAAACAGAATCTACCAGTCACGTTGAAAGGATCTGGTATCCCTACGTCACATTTAGCAATTGAAGAAAAGATTGTCAATCCCAGAAATCCAAAGGAAAGTTACTGGCCATCTGAATACTTTATTCATTTTCCCCCTTCTCCTTCTGATGGTAGAATTGGCCTACAGAATCTTGGAAACTCTTGTTACATGAATTCAGCGTTGCAATGCCTTGTTCATATTCCTGAAGTAACGCATTACTTTCTGTTCAACTGTTATGAGAAAGAACTTAACCCAGATAATCCATTAGGTATGAGTGGTAAGGTGGCCCAGAGTTTTGCCAATCTAATTCACAGTTTATTCGATAAGAAATCTAATAGAGGTACTTCATTCACCCCAAGAGACTTCAAGCAGACGATCGGTCACTTCAACAACATGTTTTCAGGCTTCCACCAACAAGACTCCCAAGAGTTCCTTGCATTCTTACTCGATGGTCTACACGAAGATCTAAATAGAATTATAAAGAAACCAATCACGGAAAAGCCAGAACTTGATGAAAATGATGCTCATGATCAGTCAAAAATAGAAGAGCTATCAATCAAGAGCTGGGAGCAACACAAACTTAGAAACGATTCCATCATCATTGATCTATTTGTTGGTCAATACAAATCTACCTTGATCTGTCCAGAGTGTTCTAGAGTGTCCATCACCTTCGATCCTTTCAGTGATTTGACATTGCCTTTACCGGTCGACAACTTCTGGAGTGCAGAAATTCTCATCTTGTTGGAAAATGGTCCGGTGCAGAAATTCGAGGTTGAATTACCAAAGAGTTCAACGTATCAAACCTTGAAGAAATACGTCGCTGAGAAACTAAATTTGAATATCGACCATTTACTCACAATGGAGATTTGGAGTGATCAATTTTACAAGAACTTTGAAAGTCCAAGCTCAAATTCAGGTTATTTACCAATCTCAGATTTGATTGGCACTAATGACAAAATTGTTATGTATGAAGTTCAACATAATGAGGGTGATCTAATTGTTCCTGTGTTAAACACCGTTGTTCCTGATTCAGGTATCCCAAGTGCATTCTCATTACCATTCTTCATCTCACTTACGCAAGAAGAACAGAGATCTTTCGGTATCATTAGAAGAAAACTAGAGCACAGATATGAACAGTTAAGTACCTTCCAATACTTTTCTCACAATCGCCAATCTACTAGATCTACTTTGCAGGATTTCCCATTATTAGCGCACGATACTGATGATGTTGGTTACGATTCAGATGTTTCGTATGCTGATCCAAAGGTTTCTGCTGATTACGCGTTCAAAGTTAAACTATTTGATTCATCAAAGGCTGTCAGAACTAGAAAGAAGAGTTTCAATTTTAACAGATCGATGTTACTGAGATCTAGTAAACAAGAGCCAGATGATTCCAAGATTTGGACTCCAGAGACGAATAACAATTTCACTAACCTACCGGATTTACTGGACACTTTAAGTCCTAAGAAGAAAGAGTTATATTTGTACGCTTCGACCCATAGAATACGAGAAGCTGCTGATGTTGAGGCTGAAGTGATTCAGGTGGACAATGATGATCAAACTAAGATTGGACAAGACGTTCATGACTTTGTTGAGGTCTTGTCAGCATCAGATATGGATAAAAAGATGTCTCCAGGGATAGAAAGCGTTGACAGTGAGTCATCATTTATTAACTTAAACATTGAACCATTGACGAACGTTTCGGATGCTGAAATTGAAGGTGACAATGACGCTGATGCGGATGAAGATGCAATTGATGAAGACAATAGACCAGATGTCGGGTTGGAGAACACTGCTGCTTCCCCGCCTTCTGAAGCATATCTGATCAAACCACGTCAAGCGATTGTTTGTGAATGGGATTCTGATTCATTTGATACTTTTTTCTCGGGGTTAGATGCTGAAGGTGAAGGTGGTATCAACACTTGGTCAAATCCAAAGGTTTTGGTTAATGAGGAGGTTGAGGAATCCAAAAAGAAGAGAGAACAACAAAAGAAACACATTCTTACTTTACATGAATGCCTACAGTTGTTTTCCAAACCAGAAGTTTTAGGCGATCAAGATCTATGGTATTGTTCAAACTGTAAAGAACACCGCAGAGCCACCAAACAAATACAGATTTGGAATACTCCGGACATTCTATCAATCCATCTAAAAAGGTTTGAAAACCAAAGAAGCTTCAGTGATAAGATTGATACTGTTGTTGACTTCCCAATTGAAGGCCTAGACATGACTCCATATTTGGC
This sequence comes from Taiozyma yuanshanica, assembly GCA_030569295.1. NCBI lineage: Eukaryota > Fungi > Ascomycota > Saccharomycetes > Phaffomycetales > Wickerhamomycetaceae > Taiozyma > Taiozyma yuanshanica. The sequence goes on from JAJMKP010000002.1 coordinate 26,115, forward strand.
CTCGACTATCAAAGATGACGATGAGAAATTGTATGATTTGTTCGCGGTTGATAATCATTATGGTGGCATCGGTGGTGGTCATTACACTTCATACGTAAAGAACTTTGTCGATAACAAGTGGTATTATTACGATGACTCTAGGGTATCAGCAACCACTCCGGAGAAATCAGTCACTGGTGCGGCTTATCTATTGTTCTACAGAAAGAGATCATCAGATTTTTTAGGCGGTGCTAAATTTGCCCAAATGTTGAAACAGGCACGTGATTTACATGAAGAACAGGAAAATTTAAGACAACAAAGACTACTACAACTCTATGAAGCCAACAAGGATGAATCATCTGATGAAGAATTCTCAGATGTTGAAGATGAAGCTCAAACTCATGAAAAACGAGAATCAAGTTCAACCGACAATGTTTCGAGCATTCCAGTTGGTACAGATGAAGAGAATGGTGCTAGTCCATCCCGACGTAAGCAGAGACTGATCAGTCGGGGTTTGACCATTAATTCACAACTGGCTGATGTTTCTGTTATTGCTTCAGATATTGAGGAAGCAACTGGCGCTGATTCATCCCATTCTTCGGATGATAATTGCTCAAATTATAGCTCCTCAGTTAATGCCCCGACCTCTCTAGATAATGGTTCTGTTATATCCCCAAGATGAACTGAATATAGTGCATTGTACTTATTACCTACTGTAGATAGATCCATCTACAAATAATTAAAAGCTCGAAATTGTATCGTAACAATAAAAAGTATTTATCTAACTTTTATCTATTATAATAATACATATATATATATACAAATTCAAGATGCAATCATGAAGTTATACTCTTCATAATACCATAACCAACTGTGATGACAATGGCATATGTAATGATGGAAGCGGGCACACCCCTCGTTATGAAACTGTTAACTGTCAAGTATCTTGTGCCGACCTCATCAGTCATGGAAATAGCAGTGACATTAGGGAACCCAGAAGATGCAAGACCCATACCACAGGAAGCTAATAACCCAGTTGCAAAGATCAAGATCATAGCAGCATTCTTTTCAGACAATTTTTCACCAACTTCTTGAACTAATGGGATAATAATGATGGCAGAGACTGTATGAGAAACAAAAGTACCAATGACCAAGATCAAAGCCCCAAAGATGACTAAGATTGTGTACAAGTTAAAATCCATGACTTTTTTCTGTAGGGCACCAGCAATGGTAGCTAATAACCCAGAAGCTGACACTGCTTTACCCAAAGCTAATGAACCCATTGCTAGAAGGACAATACTCCATGGGAAGTTATTAACATCAGAGGTTGATAATAACCCAGTACCAAAAAACAATACAATTGGAATGATGGCAATTTCACCAGATTCACCAAAAGTTTTACCTAATTTGGTTAACAGACACCATAACAGAATAGTAGCTAAACTAACAACGACAATGAACCATTGTTTGATTGTGAATTTCTCTTTGATTGGCTTATATTTCATGACTTTGGCCTTTGAGACGTTGAAGGTAAAAATCAACAATAACCAAACTAAGAGCATGGAAATGATTGAGGATGGGATTGCAACACCTAACCATTGGCCCCAACCAATACCATAAGGGGTAAGGAATTCCATTGCAACAATATTTTGAGGTGATGAAATTGGAGAAGACATACCAGCGATGTTGGAAGCTAATGCAACACCCAAGATCAAGGCTTTGGCAAATGGAGAATCAGTTGGTTGGGTACGTAGGACACCTTGGATCAATGAATAACATAAAACCGGGCTTGCAACGTTTGAAATCCACATTGATAAAAACAAAGAAACGGACATAATGGCAAGAAGAATGTTCCTTGGTTTATTACCTGAAGCGGCCAAGACGTATGAAGCCATGACTTTTGCAATGTTATATTTAGATAAGGCAGCTGCTAAAGTAAACCCACCTAACAAAACCATAATAGTGGAAGACCACATTTTCCCCAAGATGTAAGATGATGAATCAGCGGCATCCATAACAACACCATTATCATCTTTAACAACTCTGAATAAGACGACTAATAATGGACATAAAAGAGAGGTGACAAATAATGGAATTGCTTCAGTGGCCCATAATAAGGCCACACAGGCTAGTAAAGCCATACAACGATGTTCAGCCTGGTCTTTGAAAGTTTTCACAGCAAGAAGGATGATGGTTATGGCAATGATAATAATCAATTTGTAAGATCTTGAGGTGGTTAGGAATTTCGGAAGTTTAAAGTTTTCAATCTTGGTGAAACCCAAGTTTATCGTGAAGGGAAGTCTCCATGAATAGAATTGTAAGTGGAATAGATCATTTGCAAAATCTTGAGGATCATTGGAAGTTTTTGTAAAATCATTGACTTTTGCCTCGATACCAATCATATCTTTCCAGACTGTATTTCTCTCCCAAACAATGTGGTCTCTCAGTTGAGATTTTAGTTCTTCCTTACATTCTGAGATGTTGTCAAGACGGTTTGTCAAAGAAGCATAGAACTCAACCAAATTGTTGATATATGAGTCTAATATGACTAGAGTATGTGGATTGAAAGTATGCGAGTTTTCAAAGAACTTATTGTTCTCAAATAAAAGAGTTTTTAATTTTGTGTTCAATGATTTGTCAAATTTTTTGGTAATCTTCAAGAAACCAATTCTATTCAACTCGATATAAGATTTCAATTGAGATAATTCCAAATATAACTGTTGAGTTCTCTTTCTAAGGGTGACTTTCTTCTGATTTTTCAAGTTGAAATGTTCGTCACTTAATAATGCAGAATTCTCTGAATGAACATCATCGTCCTCTTCTTCCTCTTCTTCTTCATCATCAAAAACTTGACGATTAACCAAATGATCACCTCTTTCAATATCCAGGTTGAATGAGTTAACCGCATTTAAAACCGCCTCACTGACAGAAGATTTTCTGCTCAAAACTGATCTTTGGTCATTATACAGAGCATTTCTGTGATCAATATGGACCCTTGAGGTTTCCAAATCATCAACTAGGGCATTATATTGGCGGTATAAAGATTCCTCGGTATTTCCATAGAAGTCATCGATTTTGGCCAATTCCACTTCCAATTTGTGTAAAAAGACATCAACAGCAGAGTTTGAACTTTGCAAGTTTGAACTTTGCAAACCCTTTGAATTTGACAAAGAAGAAGAATCCCAATCACTTAATTCGACTGTATTCTCCTTAGTAGAATCTTTCTTAAATATTGACTTCATATCTAAGTTAAAGGCACCCTTTTTCGGTATAGAGTTTTCACTAAGATCGGCGGCGGCATCTTCAGAAGGTTGGACGGCCTCTGCCTGAAGACTGTAGACAGTTTCCTTTAGTTTGGAGTAGTTAATGTAATAATCTTGCCATTCTGGGACACAATTATACTTCAATGATAATGAGAATTTCATTATAGGTTGTTTGGTGAGCGGTATGATTGTACAGCAGTTAAAGAACCTCAAAAAATTTGAGCTGTTTTGAAGGCCTTGGATATGCAAGGAAAAAAAAATGGGATGGGACAGAAAATGGAGTGTTTAGGGAATGATTAGTGAAGGGAGTGAGCTTTGTGTCAACTAGAATTTCAATTTCAAACCAAGAGAGATAATAAGAAGAAATAACAATGAACTAGACAAGCCCTTGTAGAACAATAGCAGAGTGGCTGTAACCAAAAAGTTGTCCTAATATAGAAACAAGTCACAAGACACCACAAGCCTGAAAAATTTCTTGATTCTATGAGATTCCCAAACCAGAAAACACTCACACGACCAATTTCCGCTTTGATCTTTTTCTTTTTTCTTTTTCCGCCCACGTGGGTTTCTCTGATCCAAAATCTCAGAACGAGTTCGCGGGTGGTTTTTTAATTATCCCCTCCAGTCTCCACTCAAAAAGGGAGAGGGTGCTGCCAATTCTTCACGTGTCAGTGGTTTTCTTTTTGATCACTTTTTTTAACGTTTCCTGAGTACTTGAAATTTTTTTTTTCTTTTTGTTTTGAGCTGAATAAACTTTTACGCGTCGAGTTGTTTTTTTTTTTTTTTTTCACATGAACATATATCTTAACAACATTCTTTTTTCCCTCTTCTAAACATTAACACGGTCACACGGTCACACAGTCACACGCTCTTTCCATAGAATTTCACTTCACTTCATTTTATTTCACTTCACTTCACTTCACCAGGCACTATGTCCTCCTTAGTTCCAGTTCCTACAATTTCCCATCCCTTTGGTGTCTATCTGTGGCCTTATTTTAACCAATTGGCCTCCACTATTACTAGAGGCAGGTTTGTACCAGATGAATTTGAGTTCATTCCAGATAAAACTTTCTTATCAACTTTCCCACCAGTAGTTGCTGCTATCGTCCTATACTACATTCTTATATTTGGTGGTCAAGCGATCTTCAAGACTTTTAATCTAACTGCCTGGAAATTGAACTTTTTATTTCAACTACACAATATTACTCTAACTTTGATTTCATTGACCTTGTTGGTTTTAATGGTTGAGCAATTAGTCCCAATTATTTACCATAATGGGTTGTTCTTCGCTATTTGTAATCCAAAAGCTTGGACTCCAAATTTAGTCACTCTATACTACTTGAACTACATGACTAAATACCTCGAGTTTATTGATACTTTGTTCCTAGTTGTCAAAAGAAAGAAGATCATTTTCTTACATAGTTATCATCATGGTGCTACTGCCTTGTTATGTTACTTCCAATTGACTGGTGGTACCTCGATATCATGGGTCCCGATTACTTTGAACTTGGGTGTTCATGTTGTTATGTATTTTTACTATTTCTTAGCAGCTAGAGGTATCAGAGTTTGGTGGAAACAATGGATCACTAATTTCCAAATCACTCAATTCGTCTTGGATTTAGGCTTCATTTACTATGCTGCCTTCATCAAAGTTAAGCATGATTATGGGTTATTTGGATGTGATCTTGAACAATGTATCAACTGTGTTGGCACATCTACTGCTACTTGGTCTGGTTTAGGTATTATTTCCTCTTATTTGGTTCTATTCATCCTATTCTACATCGATATCTACATCAAGAAGGGTAAGAAAGCCAGAGTTGTCAAGCGTGTTGGTGGGTTCGGTAACAGAATCAACGAATACGTTCAGGTTGATCTGAAAAATGTCAATACTCCATCTCCATCCCCAGCTCCAGGTGTTAGAAGAAGAAAAGCCTAAATCACTACCATCACATCCCACATATCCCACATATCCCACTAAAAAAAGAAAACAAGGACAAAGACCATTACGTTTAATAAAAAGTCACGACTGTATAATAGAGAAAAAAGAATTGACATGAATATTTTGTACAAAAGCCATTTTTTGAGCTGGCTCAAAAGTAGAGTTCTGTCTTAAGTGATGCGGGTGTTCTGCTTTCTAATATTATAACAAAAAAACTCTCCCTTTTTTATTGGGAAGTCTTTAGACCTTCCAATGACCAAGTGGTAATACAGTTTAGTTAGATTCCCTTCCAAATGAAATGGGTTCTGCCAGGAAAAAAACATAAATTCGTTAAAATCTTCAATTATTTCAAATTGGATGCTATAGACACTCACATCACAGAAAGGAAATTGCATCTAACTTTTCCTGTGTTGAGTCAACGTTTAACTGATCCCTAGAACTTAATGCTTTTAGCGTTTCGATTCCAAAATCCAAACTTAGACTCTCTAACTTGATCTCTTTGATCTTCTTTTGATTTTCTTGTGATTTTTTGTAAAGTTCTTCTCTTTCTACCTTAATTTTCTTCATTTCTGTTTCACCTTCTGAGCCCAGTATTGATTTCTGTTCCAATGAGAGTAGTTTGATATATGGAGATGTATATGTATATGTCTCCTCTTCCTTTGGTAATGTCGGGCTTTGAGTTCTTGAATGATAGTTGTTATTCCTCGATTGGTGAGCCTGTAAATGGTTCTGTTGAGATATCTGCTGTTGCAACTGTGGACTTGAATATGAATCCCTATTTTCTCTAGCATAAGGCGACCCAAACCCACCACGACCACGATATCCTCCACGATACCCGCCTCTATAACCTCCTCTGAACCCTCTATAATCATCATAAACGTGACCTAGCGATTCCGAGCGGTTATGCGTCTCCACAGAGCTATTCTGTTGGTGCACATCAGATGCAGAGTTGGATCTGGGAGGAGATGACTTAACAGGGGTAGCTGAAGTGGAACTATCTTGACCTTGTGAATAAGATGAACGCTGATTATAGGGGCCATGATAACTGGAACCTTGATGGTGTGTCACCTGTCCATAATGAGAGCCACGATAGGAGTCCCTATACCCACCACGACCTTGATAGCCACCACGACCACCACGGTAAGAATCTCTGGGTGATGAGCTTCTGTCGTAGGTGTTATAGTGTCTGTCACGGTCACTATAGTATAGCTGTTAGTAAAGTCAGACAAAAGAGTTAGTTGAAGAATTGAGTTCACATACCCTGATGAATGGTTCCTGCTCATTCTGATCAAATGCGAAGAGTGTCTGTGTTTTGTTGTGCTTTGTCGTTACAAGTGTGTTCGTTACTATGGTTAACTAATTCAAACGGCCAGGCTCTTTTTCAAAATATTTGAAAAATTTCGCGATCTATCACCATTATTAGTGCTAATATTTACGCTTAAGAGATCCTCCTTGATAGTTCTGAAACTTACGCAGGTGATGATCCTGTGTTTTTGCTCAAATTTTCTTCTAAATCCTCCTGAGATTGAGCTGGTTTAAATAATAGTCCTTTGAAACAATGAAGTTGAAACGGCCCTACTGCTGGAACACGCTCTTCTACGTGTCTCAATACAGTTTGTGCTTTATAAATTGACATCCAAGGATTCGCCAACTTCATTTTTAATCTATTGCGAATCTGAGATTGAAAGATGATGGTTAGATGCATGTTGGTAGTTATCTCCGTAAACACACAACTGAAAAACAGCCATCTACATACTGCTGTTGACAAGGTTAACCATATATAGTGAAAGCCCTAGAAGTGAATACTGATCTTCGATTTTAAAAGTATTATAGGTGTGTCTCAGATATATATAAGAGAACCTATCCAGGTTTAGCTAAAAGCCCGTTTAGTCGCGGCAGTGTAGTGTCCAATTAATCCTATCATCACAATGATTAAGATGCGGATTCATTCTTCATACTGATAGTTCATCGCTTAATTTTAAGATATAATCAAAGAAAGTAATCCTGAGTTTTACCCTTATACTGTTCTCCAATGAAAAGCAGTATTTACATAACTAATTCATCAGGTCCAAAGAATCCTCAGTCTCATACTGATGACGCCCGCGAACGAAAACAGAATATATGCAGGAACGCACAAGAAACAAGTTGTTTCTCTCATAGAAAGGTAACTGACACCGCACAGGGTTCAATAGTGAACACACTGGTAGATGCCAACTTCTTGGATTGCACTACACTTTTCACTTTTCCTGTCTCTATCTAGTATTAGGCATCTCGGTTAACTAATTTTGGAAGAAGATCCATAAATTTCCGAGAAGAATCTTGAACCAGCCTCCCAACCTTCCATATACAGAATAAAATTATGAACAAAGGCTGGTTTATCCAGGGTCGCTAAGTTTCTTTTTTTTTTTGGCCCACTTGAAGGATGCTGCTGCCTGGCTTGCAGCAAGCTTTTCCAATTTGTTCATGCTCAAGTAATTAATCCAGTTATTAGGCGAGTGCTGGTAAATTCCCTTCACATAAGCTAGCCTTCTCAGGGTTCTCATTCATATAAAGTCCAGAGCCTCGCTTAATTTTAGTATTGTCACTTAGCATTCACTTCAGACCTAAGTCTTGACAAACAAACTTCATCAGGATTCCCCCTTTTGTGTCCATCTCATCCCATCCAAAAGAACTTCCAAGGGTAATCTCCAATCGTCCATCGTATCAGACCTTCCATCAGCTACCACCCTTGTTCTTTGAGATACCTTGAGCATTCTCACTCCTATTGTCACCATTAACTTGCGTTGACGTCCATTCATTTGAAACTTCTATTATTCCTAATCTTATTTTCCTCTGAAACTTAATCAGTTCGACATTATAGCCATTCATTCGCAAACAACAGACACAATCATGGGTTTAGAAAGAACGATTTCCAAGAGATCCAGAGAAGAATACGTAATTGACCCAAACAAAAGATTACAGTCTCCAAGAAGCTCAGCTCTAATATATGGGAATCCTGTGACACCTACCAAGCCCAAATCTACTCAGAGAAGATCGAAACTTATTACAAGCTTCAAAAGAGTGTTTTCCAAGCCAACCTTCCATTCTCCTGTTTCAGAGTTTACTACTCCTCAATCCTCACCGTTTGTTGAGGAACCTTCTTCTGAGTCAAGGCATTCACCTTTCATATTCTGTACCCCGACCTCTCCATCTACAACTGTTTCGTCTTTCCGTTCTTCATCATCATTCTCATCATCTCCATCATCTCCATGTCCAACAAGAAATTTACTTGAGAACTTTGAAGTTGAATCTAAGTTCAATACTTTATCCATTCAACCAGTTGAGACTCATCCAATCTTCACCATCCCAGAAATTATGACCAAAATTATCTCTTATGTTGATTGTCATACAACATTACCATGTGAGGAGTCCCCAGTGAGAAGACGTCCACTTTCATATCAACATGCATTACTTATATACAAAGACGAAAAGAAGGCTGCAAAGATCTGGAACGAGTCGTTGAAATCAAACTTGAGTAATGGTGGTAATCCTGAGTCTCAGTTTCCAAACAAGAACAGTCTGTTTGATTGTATGCTGGTCAACAAGCTTTGGTATAAGGTCACTTTGGAAGTTGCCAACACGAAACATTTCTTCTCCAATGAAGCTCAATGGAACAACTTTGTAAATTACAAAAAGACAAAGTCTCAAGAATTACAACGTCGAAGCTCAGATACCAAATTATTCATGATGCATAAACTATTCCATGCTAGGCAAGATCAAATTGAAGTTGTCGCACCCTCCATCAGTGGGAGCTTGGAATGGATTGAAATGTACATCTGTCCAAAAGTTCTTCCCACGCCAGAAATGTTGTCAGGCTCTATGCTGAAGAAGCTTATCCTACCTGGTTCAAAGGTTGTAAATGATAAATTCCTGAAGCTGGTCTCCAAGAGTTGTCCATTGTTAGAGTCGTTGGATTTACGTGCTTGTCCATATGTCTCCGATAGAGGTATCATATCTTTAACTTCCAGGTGTCATGAATTACAGCTTATCAATGTTGGCCGACACTCAAAGTCTGAAAGCATCACTGACTTATCATTAGTGAGCATTGCTCGTAATTGTCCAAAAATCTCAACTCTAGGTTTTGCAGGCTGCTCCATTACAGACCGTGGTCTATGGGAAATTGCCATTTCAAACAGCAATACCATCCAACGGTTATCATTAAACAACTGCACACTATTGACTAACAATTCCATTCCTCGTATAATTACAAATGGGTTTTTACAAGGCTTGTCAGTCCTGGAAATTAGGCACATCCTATCACTTACTGACTTGAAACCATTGATCCAATTTAAGAGAAACCAAGAGAGAATAGGTCATGCAGTTCTCATAGAAGGTTGTGAGGTTTTGGAATATAGGATGAGACAGGAAGAATGGCAATTGGATATGAACTGTTCTGCAAGGATGTTTAACGATATTCAAAACTGGGTTCACTCAGACGATTCTGATGTTGACTTTCGTGATGTTTATGTTACAAATTAATGAATCAGTTTAAATTTAATAAAAACTCCTAACCTTGTTCGTGTATATATGTCACATTTGCATTGACTTCAATCATTCAACATGTATGTGTGAATATCTTGTTACAGTCAGTATATATGAAAATTAATGGAATCCACCTAGGTTGAAAACCGAGTTATTTTCTTCC